>CM053507.1:87668501-87860477 GCA_028627145.1 Eidolon dupreanum
TTTGGCTAGAGGCAAGTCACAGGTTCTGACTACATGTAAAGGAAAAGGATTTTACAGGGTGTAACACCAGGGGATATCTTAGAATTTTGTCTTCCACACTGCTCTTTCTACAGGACTCAGGCAAGGGAAAGAAGTGTCTTTTATCCATGCTATAGGGACAATTTTGGATCAAATTGGATAAACATAAAATGTATAAAAGAGGCTTTCATTTACTATGGGGATCCTATGGAGGGAATGAGTTTGGGTTTAGAAAAACAAGAAGGAAGAAGAGGAGGTGAGAATGGGTCAAAGAGGAGCTGCCATAAACATTTCTTTATTTAGATAAAAGAGACATAAAATTACTCTTAAATTGCTACACAAGTGTCCAAATATTTACTTTTATTATCTGTACTTATCTCACTGAGGACAGCTGGCAGTTTAAGGACAAGCATTTTCTGTAGTTCACATTTTGAGCAAAACTGATCTAATTCACTCCCACAATATAAATTCTCCCAGGAATATATGAATCTCCTTTTCTAGATTCAGGTTCAGATCTCTTTTCTGAGATTCTTTTGTTCATTTATTCACAAATGAATTATTGAACACTTACTGTTGGTCAGGCACCATGCAGGACTAGACAAAATGCTAGATAAATTGATTGCTTCTCTTTGCACATCTTTACCTCGCGGTTTAAATGGTCTTAAACACAGCATGTCAGAGAGTGAACTTATTATCTTCCCTCTAACCTGCTACCTCTCCTGTATCTTTTTGTTTCCTGCTTGGCACTTCTACCCACAAGTTGCCAAAGTCAGAATTTTATTTATCTACATCTTACTTTCTCATATTTTCTTTCCAAAATATCAAATCTGTCTATTCACATACATCTTCAGTGCTACTACTCTCATCAAACACCCACTATTTCTCATGGGAACCACTGCAGCAGTTTACCGCAGCAGTTCTCCTTAATGTCATTCTTGCTCCCTTTCATTTACCATCACAATACATTGAGGAAGATCTTTCTAAACTCTAAACTTCATTATGGCATGCTTTTCTTAAAAATCCTTAGATGTTCCTCATAGCTTAACAGTGAACCTGAAATTTTATCAAAGTCTACAATGTCTTTTATAGACTAATTCTGTATTACTTCTTATCTTGCCTCACTTCCTCTAGGAAGCTTTACTCAAGCCAGACTTAATTATTTGTGATTCCTAGGACTTGCCATGCTCTCTTTTGATTTGGGTCTTTGTATTTCTTGCTTCCCCTCCCTGACACATATTTTACTTGATCTTTTATCTGGGTATTTCCTTTGGTTTCAGCAACAGATCACCTTTTTCCAGGGAACCATCTCTGCTGCATCCCCATTCCCTGCCTGTATTTCCCTTTATCATAGCCCTGTCAGTTTGGGTTGTAATACCAAGGAGGATGGCTGGAATGTTAGACTGGAATTAGACTGTGAATACTTGAAGTTAGACACTCTATTACATTTTCATTGATTTTATTGATGAAAGGATTCTAGATAATATTTCTATACACATTTTGGGGGCAAGTTCAGCCCATTTAATGGGGTCAAATTGATCTGTCCTTCCTCTTCTCTTTTTGCTGTCAACACTCCAATATAAGATCTCATTATAGAGTATCTATAGAGAATCACTACGACTTTCTATTTTCCTCCTGGACTCTACCCATTTTCTCGGAATCCATTTAAATGCCTTTTCTGAGGCTTTAACTCTGCATTCACAGATAACCAAATAAATATTTGGTTAAATGCATTTATTTTATCAATAACAACAGTAAAAATTTGAACACCTACCCTGTGCCAGTCACTTTCCTTGGTGCTTGGGCTATATCAGTGAACAAAGAAAAAAAAACCTATGCTCTGTTGAATTTAACATTTCTTTTACTACATTTCTGTTCATGAAATTTTATTTTATTTTTAACATTGAAATATACAGACAGCTCAAATTATATAAAATTATATAGATGCAGTCACATAACTAGCAGAGAAAGCCACAGTTCCCCATACATTTGTAAATGCTGTACCACTGTCCTAGTTATGTATCACCACAGTGATACATTATTCTGTGCAATAAGCCATCTCAAGCTCAGTGGCTCAAAAGAATAAACTTGTATTATTGCTCATAAATCTGTGAGTCAGCTGGACAATTCTACTGATCTGCACTAGGCTCAGCTTATCTCAGCTGGCCTAGCTCACACATCTGTGGAAATCTGGCAGATCAACTAGAGGCTGCTTTATCTAAAATAGCCTTACTCATGTCTGGCTGTGTGCTGGTTGCTGGTTGGGGTGCTGGAGGTGACTGGGCCAGACATATCTCATCATCTAGCCATCTAGCTTGGGCTTGTTCACATACTGGTGGCAAGCTTCCAAGGGAGAGAACAGAAGAGATCTAAGCCTCTTGAAATCTAAGCTCAGAACTGGTACATGGACTCTTCTGGAACTTTTTGTTTGCCAAAGCAAATTACAAGGCTAGTCCAGAGTCAAGGGTAGGGAAATGGGTTCATCCTTTGGAAGGGAGGAGCTGGTCAATAGGGCGTGAATAGGGGGTGAGGAAATGAGGACATTTTGGCAATCAATCTACCAGTTTCCTTCTTTACAGATTTAGTGTCTGATAGAATGCTTATATCGATGTTTTTTCTTGTCGGTCATTTTACATAATTATCTTATTTCTGTATAAGTTTCATAACTTACTTTGATACATAAAATGGAGATATAAATCCTTAGGTTTTTATGAGCTCTTTGAGGACAAGGAACATGCCTAACTCATCTCCTCCTCTTCTATGCCACATTGCACAGAATAGACTCTCAAAATATTTGTTAAATCAATCATTTGCTGAATCAGTTATATGACTGCAACAAAGAGCACAGGGAGTGCCATGTTAAGATGTCTTTTCACATCTGTGTGGCTTAAAAGGAACACAAAAACACTAACTCTAAGTGTTTTTCCAATATTATTTGAATAGCTGAAATACTTTCCTATTTAATGAGGAAAAGACCTAAAGCACATTAAGCTTGACTCACTAACAGTCATCTCGTGCTTCTGAGAAGAGACAAGGATTGATTTCTTCAGATAGGTAAAATGCTGGCTAAGAAAAACAAAACAAAAGTAAAACAAGCAGACAGGGAAGTAGAGGGACTAGAAGTCCTGCCCAGTGCTACAGTGAAGTTAAACTAGGTAGAGCTAAAGCCACATAACCCGGTGCTTGCAAGAAAAGGGAAGGTGTGGTAAAAAAAAAAAAATCTATCAAATACTTGCCTTAGTTGAACCAAGCTAATGATATTAATAAAGGATGAAACAAGCCTTTCACAAAAAGCATGTAAATTACTCCCACAAGGCTCTATTTGGAGATAAGGTCCAGGCAAAAAGATAGAATACAGGTAAATTATAAAGATGAGCTATCCTCACTCATAGAATTTGAGAGACATGTTCTTGTTAGAAAACTCTGATATTAGTAAAGGAGTTTTTTTTTTTTTTTCTCATTTTACTTCATATGTTTTTATATAAGTATGTGCATCAAGATAAAATTAAACAAAAGAAAAAGAAAAAGAGGAAAGCTTCTTAGCTATAAATATTTGCTTCTTGCATTTTAAAATGTTATTCTGTCAATTTTTTAAGAGTTGTAGGGAGGGGTGGCTTCATAGTGTAGTGGTTAGCATGTCTGCTTTACATGCAGAAGATCCTGGGTTTATGCCCCAGATGGAGCCACGGCCCATACTCATACCCATATCCTGCCTGAGCCAGGCCCAGCCACACCTACCCCCACCCTCCCACCCCTACCCTCACCCCCCACCTCCCTCCCCCTCGTTGAGTCAGCCCCTTTCTTGTCAGGCCCCCCCACCGTTGTGCCAGGTCACCAGGCCTCCCTCCCCCCATCCCCCTCCCCCCCAACCCCTTCCCCCATTGCACCAGGCCCGGGACCCCTGAAGCGTGTAGGGGGAGATGCCCTGCTTTCAGAGATCCAGTTCTTAAAAGGGAAACAGCAACATCCGTAGGTCAGGGGTAGAAGTGGGGAGAAGTGGGGAATTAAAGAAGGGGGAAAAAAAGGGTTGGAAGGAAATGAGATAGAGGTATGTTTAACAACAGTGACTTTAGAAATATTAAAGAGATAAGTAATTTTTAGTTAGATTTTTAGTTAATTAAAAATATTCTATTTTCTTTAGGATAGACTATTTTCTTACATGCTGTTTACAAAGGAAGATTGGGACTGATTAAATTAAATTCAAATTTAAGACTTTATTTTAAATGAAACTAACATTAAGGTATGCTCAAAAAGGAGAGTAGAATTTCTATGATGGGTAGAATACTATAATTACTGCAGAATATTAATTTAATCACATTAATCTATAACATAAATGGAATAAAGTGATAATATTTATGTAAACCGCTGTATTTAAAAAAGTTTTTTTTTTTTTTTAAAATAACATGAGCAGTCAGGTTTAAGTCTTACAACCCCAAATTTGTATTTTCCTCAGGCAATCCAGATCTTATTACATTAGGCAAACACTATTCAGGAGAACAGTGGATCATGTAAATACCTTTAATATTATTCATGAATTTTACTCCCACGGTAGGTTGGAAATATGCGACAGATATTCTCTTATGAATGAGCTTATTTAACTTTTGATATTGCATTTCTGTATTTTTTCATTACAATTTAAAGAAGTTCTAATTTACCTGCCTACTATAGATTAAGTGTTCTTTTATTTCTACTTTTTGCTCTAGTTTTCTTAACTGTATTTCTCCTCTTAATTTACTTTTCCACTTTAAAAAAAAAAATCATCCTTATAGGTTTTTGGTGTCAATTCATATCAGCAGTCAGGATTGCAGACTAAAGTTAATATGTTTAGCTTTAGACAACACACAGATTTTAATCTCTGTGTGTGTGTTTAATCAACCTGTAATTTATGACTGCTTCACAGTGTGTCATCCACTGGCAGAAATAAGACCATTAAAATACTTGTGCTACAGGACAGCTTTGCTAAGCACTATTGCTCATATTACATGATATATTTGGATGCATTGTTACCTCAATAGAATGAAAAAAAACATACAACATCAAAAACTATACAAAATTACTTTTGTATTTCATATATTTCATATATTAACATATTTCCTAGTCTCTATAAATAATTTTTCTACTTTAGTAAAATAAAAATAAAGTAAAATAAAGTAAAACTGAACATATTTAGGAAATCAGGTCAGGAATTGGGTAAAGATATAAAAAATTTGATGAAATTTCTCTTTATGGTTCGGTTATTCATGGTCACATTCACTCATGCTATTTATTCATTCATTTATTCAGTAAATATTTATTGAGCAGCTACAATGTTTCAGACACTATTCTAAGCACTGGGGATAGAGTAGTGAAGAGAACAAAGTTTTGATGTCTTAGAATTTGTATTTTTAGTTGGGAGAGACAGAGAAGAAATAGAAAATTGATATGGTTCTGGTAAGTGATAGAACAAAAAATAAATCTGGAGAAAGATGTTCAATGACAGGTGTGATTTTAGATAGTTCAACATCCTGACAGGTGATATTTGATCAGAGCCCTACGTGAAATAAATGATTGAATGGAATGACTCTCTAGAGGAAAGAATGTGCTTCACAAGGGCATGTGCTTGGTGTGCTAAAGGAGGAAAGGCCAGTCTGGCTGAAAGAATCAGTGAGGAAAGAGTGGGAAATAAGAGTGGACAGGTGAATGTGGCTGTTTGTATAGACCCTATAGAAGGTAGTGTCTGGGCCATGGAAAAGGTTCAGAACTCTACTGAGTACATGTGAAGTCATGGGAGGATTTTGAGTACTGCAAGTTTAGCTCTGCCATGATTTTTTTAATTTTAATTTTTTTTACTACTTTTAATTGTATAGTTCAATAGTGTCAATTATATTCACATTGTTGTATAATAGATCTCAAACACTTTTTGTCTTGCAAACTGAAATGTTATATCCATTGAAAAACTCTTCATTTTTTCCTCCTACCAATGCTTAGAAACCATCATTCTGCATTCTCTGTCAATAGTTTAATTACTTAGATATCTCATCTAAGTGGAATCATACAGTATTTGCCATTTTGTGACTGGCTTATTTCATTTTGACATGATTTTTATATTTTTATCTTATTACTTTTATGTTATGGCTCTTATATAAAGGGAATATAGATGGGGCAAAAGTGGAAGCAGGCATACGAAGTCTGAGACTATTGCAGTGCTGTAGGCAAGAGATGATGGTACCTTGAACATGGCTATAGCAGCAAGGGTAATAAAAAGTAAATAACCTCTAGGTAGATTTTTAAGGTTAAAGCCAATGGGATTTGTTGATGTTTTCAGACATGTGACATGAGAAAAAGAAGAGTAGGATATGAATCATTATATAGTGAATTTTCTGAATAACTTAGTCATCAATCATTTATCCATCACCGAGAGTAATATTCATATTAAAATCTCCTTAAATGCTGCATGGCTTCTATAATAGCATGCTGATGCTAAAGCAGCCTATTTGATACCTCAGTGTTATGTCTTAAACTTGATTGTTTATATCTGTTTTACATATGGGTGTAGATGGAATAAATCCTCTATGACAGGAAGGTATGAAAAATCTGGCTCGACTAGTCGATAGTGAACATTTCTAGATAGAGGAAAGTCTTATTTTGACAGCAAGTTGACCCCACCCTACAAAATAGTTTGGAATATTGTCTAGATATTGCTCTATTACAAACTGCTTCCTCTGTCCTCCTTATAAAGTCTACTCAGAATTATTTGAATGTGGGATGAGCTGGTAGAAACTTGAGACCCAGTGAAGCTAGAGAATGTGGGGAAAGCAGAAGGGAAGAATTCTACTTTCCTCTTGATTTTTTAGATTAATATTGGAGACAAAAGCAAAAAAGAATTCTATAGACAAAAATTTTTTAAGCTAAATATATAGGGCTAGTAAACATAGCATTAAGGATTATCTCTAAGTGTTTAAAAGTTGTTGGTTATTGTCTCAAATGAGGCAATGAAAAACAAAGTAAACACAGCTTGATATTTTTTTAAAAATCTGGTAATTTGTGGCATGCTATATTCTTTATGAGACCATCAAAGATCTAACGAAAGGACACAGGTCTTCTATGTGATTGACAAGAGCAGATGCAGTGTGTGTTTGGGAGCTATATCCTGGCTGTGGTTACATTTTTTGACCATTTTTAAAGCATGCCAGAAAGAATTTTGTAATTAGCTGAAAAGGCATGCAATTCAGATTCACTTTGCTGAACCCAATCGGTAGGATTGACAGCATGCCTTTAATAGATTCCTTCAGTAGATAATTAGACCAGTTTAACCCATGCACCACATGAATTAACATTTGCACTTGGGTATGAATATTCAAGGCTACAGTGCTTTCTGTGGTGTGAGTTGTTTTCCCAGGATTTGCAGCAGTGCCCATTAGGTGCTTGTAATGTATTGATCAGTACAGAATGGCACCAATTAGAGGGTTGGGGAACATCCCTAGAGTCAGAGATGATATACTTATAGGTGATATTTAAGCTTTTTCCTGTAAAGTCTAACCCTGACAACAGATTGCCTGCTTCAACTAGTCATATGTTTCAGTTTTGACATGAATTTTGCCTCAGATAGCTATACAGAAAACTACAAGTTTCCTGGCCTTTCCTGGAATTATGTCATCTGTTGTTTTCTCCAATCTCTATGAGATTCTTCATCTGTAAAATTAACCCAAAAGATCATATGCTCTAGATGTTATAAATAAATAATCGACTAAATAAATAAACAAAAGAATCATTGAGCCGTTGAAACTTGCCTTTTGTAATGCTAAAAATTGCTTTGGCACAGCTTATTAGTGCATCAAATATTGGTTCAAAATTTTATTTTTATTTAGCTGGAAAGCTCAAAGAACTTTATGCTATTTACAAAATCATCTCTCAGATTAATACTTTAAAGTATTAAATATGCATACTTTTAGGATAAGCTCAGGGAACTTGGAAATGGAGGAAATGATTGGGTGCTGAAAATAAATTAAGTTAATATCTCTGTATGATTTAAAAGAAAAGTCAACTTAAATTATTTTTGAAAACTGAAAGAGGTTGTATAATGTGGTGTTTAAGAGCATGAACTCTGAAGCTAGAATACCTAGGTATGGACCCAGCTCTACTAACTGGTTTGCTAGTTGCAAAACCTTCTATAAGTTACCTAACCTTTCAGTTCTCTACTCTGTAAATAGTATGATAACACTAGGACTCATCTTGTAGGGTTGTGAGGATTAAGGGAGTTTAATATATGTAAAATACTCAGAACAGTGCCTTGTACTATGTAAGCACTATATGTTTGCTCTTCATATTTGCTCATTAATATGCATATAGTACAGATACTTTGAGATGATCTTTTCTAAAATATATGACATTGATTGTAAACTTAAAAATATTTCAAATATTTTTTACCTTTTAGAAGTAGCAACTCTTCAAAGTGTAGTAAACTTTGGATCTCCTCCACTTCTCAAATCTGCAAGCCTCTGAGCCACCTCCTCCTCTGTTCCTCCCCTCAGTCCAACACTTAACATACGTTTGGATGGCTAATGTCAGGTCTGGTTTAAGCTAGAGTTTTCATGGTCTGGAAAGCAATTAAATGATTTTAAGCATACTCTCTCCATTATTTTCAGTGTTACAATCCTACATTTTTGTAATGTAGCAAGAATGCATATGTAGATTGTAAGAATACCATTTTCCAATCTGAGTGTTGTCTTACACAGGGTATTAGGGCAGCTGGGTCAAGATATGGAAAAAAATGTTAAGAAGCTTCTCTCTACTCTAATTAAAAATTCCCCCGGGCCTGGATCTCAGTAGATGACTACCCACGTTGCTGTTAATAAAAGTGAAAGGGAAAGTTGAAACCCTCTCTGGAAATGTAAGTGAATTCCCTACCCAGCAGAAATGAAGAGTTGTATTATTCCTTGGGTAACTTAGGAATAGCCTGAAGGCTGTCTATTCTTTTTTTATTTTTTTATTTTTTTATGGGTTTTCTAGGTGTTAAGTAAATAAAAGTTGCTTAAATTGAGTTGGTGAGAGATCTCAGCTCTCAGAGTTCTGATGAACACTGTCTGCCAGCCAGAGCACAGGTGTCCTTCCTCTTATATATTCTAATGACAGAACTCTCACTTTTTGAATTACTGCTTCTGCATAGGCAGGAACATGGGAACAGGATAAAGCTATGTTCCCAAGATGTCTAAGAGAATTAAAGAATGCTTTCTGTCCAATACAAATTACATTAAATAGAGATTATCTGTGGCTTTTAAAATTGGAATTCATCAGGTATAGTATAATCATACCTTTTTTTTAAAAAAAAATATTATGAACAACAAATGCCAGTGTCTTGTGTCTGTAGAGAAGTCATTAATTTTCGTCAACATATTGCATATTGCTAACTCTATAACTCCTGATCCTCAGTAAAAATAAAGCCATACTATTGTAGCATTTGTTTATTTGGGGAGATTTATTTCAGGGGAATGAAACTATTTTATATAGGAAGTGCTTCAGCTGAGATGAGTGCTATGATAACACAGGATGAATGAAATGACATGGGGCATTCCAGAGGTTTTCTATGAGGAAGTTCAGGTACCCTTACGTGTGTGTCTTGGAGGGTGGGGTGGGGTGGGAGGAGGGGGACATTTTTAACTTGGTCTCAGAGTGAAGATAATTACCCCATGTGCATCAATTTCAGGATTCTAGAGGATGCCTTTTGTCAAAGCGTGGTTGAAACCAATTTCCCACAACATAGATAAATAAAAATGAAGGTTTGCTTTTCAAATGTCTATCAGATTAGATGAAAATGCCAGCATCACTTCTGCTCCTAAAATTTTCTCTTTAGGCTTAAGTGTGCAAACAGAAAAAGAAAAAAATATTTCTCTCTCCCAATTGTAAATCAGCTATGATTTTCCTAGTTTCTTTTCTGACTTTAATTTTGCCATTTTGTAAAGCAAAGTTGTGAAATAAAAAGCAAGATTAGCATCCTATGAATTTCCATGATTTTCTATCAGAAAATTGGCACTGCATATATTTTTTAAAAGGTTGTAATATTGGAGGAAAAGTAGAAAGTATATTGTTTAAATAATGAGGAATAGGTAATTTCACAATCAGCTGATTTAGAATTTAGAATTTGTCAGGGCTGCCTTATTGTGTGGAAGGGAGAGGGGAGATGGAAAGCTAAAAAAAAAAAACTTGCAGAATCTCTGTGTTGCTCTGTCTAGTTCATTCAAATGCCAGCTTAAAAGTAATCATTTTTGTAGGAAACAACTGAAGTTATATATTTTAGCATGATACTATATTTGGTTATTACAAGAAGGTAATTTTCTTTTTAAAATGGTGACTTTATGATTAAATTCCAACCTGAAAAAATCTGAAAGTGTTGTCAACAAAGGGAATCTAAAAAGTTGGAGCAAATGAAGTCACCCAATTATTTCTAAGAAAAATTACATGCATTCCCTCCTGCTGTTCCATTTTTATTAACTCTAAATGTGAGAACAGATATTATAATTGACAGCTGTCTATTACATAGGATTTTGCTTTTCACATGGGCTCATGGGATGTGAGTTATGCATTAGAAGTTATCACTATTGTTCTTAAGTACATGTTCCTGATATACAACATTGCTTTCTTAGCTTTCATACTCATTAATAAGTTAAAGTTTTTTTTAAAAAAAATTTAAGGCAAAAGTGTGTAGCTTAAAATTATCTTTTCCCAAAACCTATTTGAAAAGTTTTATGTCTGAAACTTTGAGAAATTATGTAGGCTATGAATGACCCTAAGTTAAAACTTATGAGAAAATGTTATAAAATAATATTGACCCTAATTTTCTCCCTAATTGCTTTATGTGTTTTCCTATAAAAGATATAAATTTTTAGCAAGGTATTTCTTCCAGACCTGAGACCAGGAGTACCTTGCATTATATGGAACTCAGCAAAGTCATGTGTCACTAATATGGCAAACAGTTGAGAATGTGGTGGAGAACATCAAGCCTGAATGATGAAAGCATGTGGTGCTAGACCAATCTTCTTGTCTATTCCAGGGTCAAAACATCCCAGGGTCAGGTTATCTCAGTAACCTTGGTCAGGATACTCAGCCTTCATGAACCTCAATTACCTAATCTGTAACACGAAGATAATAATATGTACCTATTTCCTAAGGTTATTATGGAAGACTGAATGGGATACCTTATGTCCAAGACTTTGCATAGTGACTGGTCCATTATGGGAACTCAGCAAATTGTGGTTAGTCTCTTCTTTCCTCTCAAGCAAAGGAATTTGAACAAAGCTGCTACCAGTGTTAGCACTCTTCCTTCTCTAGCCTTTGTTTTCATTAAGTAAAATTAAAAATTTTTTTTTGTTGTTTTTGTGGTGAAATAGTAGAATCTTTATAAATGAATGGTAACTTTACAATATAACTTTACTATAGGTTCAACCTTTAGATACTCTGGCAATGTGTAGTAAGAGACTTAAAATGTGCATCCTCTTCAACCTCCTTATCCTAAAGAATTAATCAAAGGTCATAAATGTTTATGTAGCATTATTTATAATATTGAAGAATTGGAAGCACACTAAATACATATCATTAGGGGACTGGTTAAAAATATTTAAGAAATGCTCATCATGGAATATTTGGAAGCCATTAAAAATAATGTTGCAGAAACTCATAAATCAATATGACAGGATGATTATTATGTATTATTAAGGAAATAAATATATGACAAAACTTTATTAGCCAAGTTAAAAGTATTTTCACAGTTTAATTTAAATAAATATGTATGTACTAATGTTCTCTGTTGACGTCTCTACAATGGTGTGGTTGCTTTCTGTTTTGTATATTTTGATATTGTCTGAATTTTAAAAACCAGGCAGATATATTGCTTATGTTTACTAATTTTAAAAGATGTCCATTATTTAAAAAATTTTTAATATATAAAATTACTAAGGTAGCATATGTTATTTGAAAATTTAGACAATATAACATATATAAAGAGAGTTAATCCCATCTCTACATGCATTTAATTTATAAGCAGTAAAAAAACAACAAGAATTTTTTCCATTAATGAAAATAATCAGACACTTACTAATTCAAATTGCTGTTATGACAGCAAGCAGTAAAACTAAAGCACAGTATAGCAAATTTCCTTTCTAAATGATTTTGTGGAAATTGCAAGAAATGAGTTGCTGGGAAAATTGACTGCCCACAATCTAACTCTTTGCCATGTTATCCATTTTCTCATTGCAAAAATGTATGTTATATAGCTTAATGTCAAAGAACATCAAAAATAGGAATGAAAAAAAATCCATTTACTAAAGTAGAAAGCCTCCTTAATATATAACATTATCTATGATTAAAGGCATATATTATCTAGGTTTTTCATGAATCTTTACATTTTTATCTGCATGTCTGGAGATGGCATTAGATCCCACCTTAGAGTCATTATTCTGCAATGCAAGGATCCCAGAAAAGTGAGAGCCAAATTTTTAAAGAAGTAAATAATTTGGTAGTTTAGAATTTTTTTAGCCTTAGAAACAAAAGCTTATAATAGAATGATATTTACTTCTTAGTACTTGATGAAATGTAAAAAATATAATTTGAATGAAATTATGTAAAATCTCAGGAATGTAAAAAACATCTTTCATCTTAGGCCTCACTCTGTAGGGAGTAGGAGTGTCTGCACAGGTTGTGACAATAACATTTGAAGACATTATTGCCTTTCCTTTCACCTTTTCATTTGGCTCAAAGATGCAGAAAGTTTTTTCAGCTTTGGAATATCTATAAACCAATCTATGAGAAATGAATAATAGCATTCGAATAGAAAAAAGAGGAAAGGTAATCAAAAGGTTTGACAGTTTTTTTGCATGCATTTCTCTTTGGAATATAACTGGCTCTTCTTTTTCCCTACTTGCAATGCAATCCTTGGATGGTCCTGTGGAAAAACTATTCGACCTGTCATTGCCACTTTCTGCAGAGAACTTCCACTATCAAACAGAAGGTACAAAATTACTGCATGCTAATTTAGACTCTCACCTAGGCACAATTTTTAACTCCTCGTTTGCTATAATGACCTAAATACTTTCAGATGGTGTCTCTGCATAATTTTTCCTTTCAATTCTAATAACTAGAGAACCAAATAAAATACAGGGTTTGATATACTCAATTTCTGTCAAATTTCTCTTACTGAATGATAAAAAATGATGCCTTTTGGCATTCTTTCATTTTCATGGTTTGGGGGATTTAGGGCTATCTATTTTTGTTATAAATTTATTCCTGATTTTAGATCTTATTTTTATTTTCTTTGGTCCAAGTCAGATTATTTCCAAATTTCTCCTATTCTACCTGTAAAATTCAGGAACAATGACCTACCAATGCCAGGGGTAGGTGGTAATGAGCAGAGAGAAACAGAATTTCTTTATTGTTCAATTTTATCTCATTTCTTTATAACTGAGAAATATTTCAGCCACGCAGAATATTTCAAAGAATGTTATATAAAATATAACACTTTTGTTCTACTTGCTTCAGATTTAAAAAGTAAAATAAAACTTTGCAGATAAAGCTGAAACCACCTGGATACCTTTCCCTAATCCAATCACTCTTTCTCCCTCTCCTGAATGACCCCAAGTTAGTATATTTCATTCCTCTGCAGATTTTTACACAATAACTAAAACTGTATGTATACTTAAATAATACATAGCACTGTTCTGAATATTTTCTTGCTTTAAATAAAACTATTATACTATACATACCTTTCAATGAGTCAATTTTTTTTCTCTCAACTTTGGTTTTGAGATTGGTCCATAATAAGACATTGAATTCTAATACAATCATTTTAACAGTTGTATAGTGCTTCACTGAATGAATAGATCACAATTTACTTTATCATTTCCTATTGGTGGCCATTAAGGTTAAACTGTGTTGTAATATACATTTTCTGTAACTACTTTTTTGTAGGTACAGAAAAGTACCTCAAGGAATGGCTGAATATTTTCATCTTAACTTTACAAGATATTGTTAAATTGCTCTTTAAAGGGGCTGTGCCAATTTATTCTCCCATCATTGGATAGAAAATTTGTATTTTCTACATCCACACCAAATATTAGTAATTTTAGACTTTTAAAGTTTTTGCTGAATTGATAGATGTGAGCGAGGTTTTAATTTGTATTTTCCTGATTACTAGTGATCTTATGCATCTATTTTAGTTCAATTGGTCATTTGGGTTTTTTCTTTTTTTGAATGCCTATTCATTTTTCTTTACTACTTTTCTGTCGAATTGTTTGTATATTTTTTGTAGTAGTTCTGGACATGAATGAGTTAAAAATATCTTCTCCCAGACTGCAGCTTCTTTAAAAAAAAAAAACAGTTTTGTTCATGGTGTCTTTCATTGACAGAAGTTCCTAATTTTGATGTAATCAGGTGAATCAGTTTTTTTTTTTTGTGGTTGCCACCTCTTGTGTTTTGCTTAAGAAGTATTCCTATAAAATGTCATGTTTACCCAGTTTGTAATTTCTATTTAAAAAAAATGTTTAAATTAATCATCTTGATTTTTTAAGAGAAGTTTTATGTTCATAGCTAAATGAAGGGGAAGTACTGAGAGTTCCCATATATCCCCTGTCCCCACACATATATGACCTCCCCACTATTGGCATCCTGCACTAGAGTGCTGCATTTATTATGATTGATTAACCTACATTAACAAATCATGTGGGTCCCAGACCTGGCTGATTACAGGTCTGGCTGTGATCCAAGCTTGTGGCTAAAAATAGGACCCTGGATTTAGAATGTTACATTAGTGTAGTAAGGTGTCTGCTCCCAGTTCATGGAAACATGAATCAGCTTATTGTATCACTCATGTGTAGCAGAATGCCACTATTGTACTCTGATATATATAAAGCCCATGCAGTCCCCTAACAAGGCAGAAGTATGTTCCCCATAATAGAAGCCCGATCCCCACAATAAAGTTGGTGCCTGCCGTTTTATTCTCATGTCAACCCCTCATGCATTCTTCCAACTGGGTGTCTCACCACCAAAACCTTCCTTTCTCAATCAGCTTGGTGCTGACACATTGTTATTACTCACAGTCCCTAGTTTGCATTAAGGTTCACTCTTGCTGTTGTCCATTCTATGAGTTTTGACAACTATATAATGACATGCTTCCATCATTGTGCTATCATACAGAATGGTTTCACTGCCTCAAAGATCTGTGTTCTGTCTATTCATCCCTTTCTCCACCTTAACCCTAGAAACCACTGATCTTTTTACTCCCTATAGTTTCATCTTTTCCAGAAGGTTATATATTTAGAATCATTCAGTATGTAGCCTTTCAGATTTGTTTCTTTTACTAAGTAATACACACTTAAGTTTCCTCCATGTCTTTTCATGGCTTGATAACTCATTTCTTCTTAGTGCTGAAGAATAAATATTCCATTATCTGGATGTACCACAGATTAATTTATCCGTTCACTTACTGAATGACTACTTAGTTGCTTCCAAGTTTTGGCAATTGTGAATAATATGAATAAAGCTGCATAGTGGTATATCATTGCTGTTTTAATTTGCAATTGCCTAAGGACATCTGATTTTGAACAACTTTTCATATGCTTACTTCCCATCTGTACATCTTTTTTTGCAAGTTGTCTGTTCACGTCTTTTGCTCATTTTTCATCAGGCTGTTTGTTTTCTTATTGTTGAGTTTTAAGAGTTCTTTGTGTATTTTGGATAGCCTTTTATCAAATGTGTCTTTTGCAAATATTTTATTCCGATCTGGGCCTCATCCTTTTATTCTCTTGAGATTATCTTTCACAAAATATAAGTTTCTAATTTTAATAAAGCTCAGTTTATCAATTCTTTCTTTCATGGATCAGGCCTTTGGTATTTTATTTAAAAAGTCATTACATGCCTGAGGTCATCTAAGTTTTGTTCTTTGTTATCTTCTAGAAGTTTTATAATTTTATGGTTTACATTAAGGACTATGAACCATTTTGAGCTAATTTTTGTGAAGAGTAGAAGTCTGTGTTTAAATTCATTTTTTTTTTCAACTGGATATCCAGTTTTTCCCAGCACCATTAAGTTGAAAAGACTATCTTTGCTCCATTGTATTGCCTTTGCTCCTTTATTAAAGATCAGTTGACTATATGTATGTGGGTCTGCTTCTGGACTCTCTATTCCACTGATCTATCTGTCTATTATTTCAACAATGTTATACTGTTTTGATTACTGTAGCTTTATAACAAGTCTTGAAGTCTGATGGTATAAGTTTTCAACATCGTTCTTTAATAATGAGTTAACTTTTCTAGGACTTTTGCCACTCCATATAAACTTAAGGATCAATTTATTGATATCAATAAAATATCTTGCTCAGGTTTTGATTTGAATTGTATTAAATGTATGGCTCGAGTTGGGATGAACTGACAATTTGACAATATTGAGTCTTCCTATCTTTGAACATGAAATATCTCTTTATTTAGTTCTTCTTTGATAGCTTTCTTCATAGTTTTATAGTTTTCTTTATGAAGATCTTATACATATTTTATTAGATTTACATGTCAATATTTTATTTTACTTTTTTGAGTGCTAAAGTAAATGATAAGGTAGCAACTGAAATTGTCCAAGCAGCAAAATTTATTGATATTGCACTACAGTCTAAATTTAACATGATGATGATTTTACAGAAAGCTAATATTTGACCAATCGACTGAAAAAATAATTTCAACTGCAAAGGACACCTTTCATCATTTAAACTATATTTTGTGATTTTGTTATTCACATCAAAAAGCTGTCAAAAAGAGCATAATAACTGTTAAGACCTAAGACTTTGTTCATTTTCTTACTGGAGAGTGTAGCTGGCATTTCTAGTTGACTTTGGAAGTGGAGCAATCCTGAAAACATTTAAACTCCCAGTTTATAAACATGAGTCACTCCTTTATTCATGATATTCACACTCAATATAAGTGAAAAGCAGTTCTTAATTATAATGTGTTTTTAATTTCAAAAAAAGAAAAGTAATTGAGTTTTGTACATTAATCTTGTATCCCACAATCTTGTTGTAATCGCTTCTTCATTTCAGGAATTTTTGTCAATTTTTTTTTGGTTTTTTAAATAGAATATCATGGTATCTGCAAATGAGGAAAGCTTTATTTCTTCCTTTCTAATATGTATACCTTTTATTTCCTTTTCTTGCCTTATTATATTACTTAGGATTTTCAGTACAATATTGAAAAGCAGTGGTACGAAGGGAGGGACATCCTTGTCTTATTCCTGATCTTAGCTGGAAAGCTTTGAGTTTTTCACCATTAAGGATGATGTTAACTTTAGGTTTTTTGAAGATAGTCTTTGTCAAGTTGAGGAAGTTCCCCTCTATTCTTAGTTTCCTAAGAGTTTCTATCATGAATGGGTGTTGGATTTTGTTAAATGCTTTTTTTTTTTTTTGCATCTATTAATGTAAATCATATGATTTTTCTTCTTTAGCCTATTCATGTGGTGGATTGCATTAATAGATTTTCAAATGTTGAACCAGCCTCATATACCTAGGATAAATCTCCCTTGGTTGTAGTGTATAATAATTTTTATATATTGTTGGATTAGTTTTGCTAACATTTTGCTGAGGAATTATGCATCTATATTTATGAGAGCTACTGGTCTGTACTTTTCCTATAAAAAAATTTGTCTGGTTTTGGTAATGAGATAACGTTGACCTCACAGAATAAATTTAATAATATTTTCTCTGATTCTATCATCTAGAAGAGATTATAAAGAATTTGTATAACTTCTTTCTTAAATGTTTGGTAGAGTTTACTAGTGAAACCATTTGGGCTGGGTGCTTTATGACTTGGAAGTTTATTAATTATTGATTCAAAAATTTTAAATAAATATAGGCCTATTCCAATTGTCTATTTCTTCTTGTATGAATTTTGACAGAGTGTGTCTTCTGAGGAATCATTCCATTTCATCTAGATTATCACATTTGTGGGCGTAGAGTTGTTCATAATGTTTCTTTTATTATTATTATACTTTTAATGTCTATAGGATCTGTAGTTATGTAACCTCTTTCATTTCTGATATGGAAATTTATGTCTACTCTCTCTCTCTCTCTCTCTCTCTCTTTTTTTTCTTAGTTAGCCTGGGTAGAAGCTTATCAAATTTATTGATTTTTCAAAGAACCAAATTTTGAATTTATTGATTTTCTCCACTGATTTTCTATTTTCAATTTCATTGATTTCTGATCTAATTATTATTATTTTTCCTTCTGCTTACTTTGGACTTAATTTACTTTCCTTTTTCTAGCTTTCTAATGTAGAAGCTTAAATTATTGATTTTAGCTCTTTGATCTTTTCTAAAATATGCATTCACTGCTATATTTTTTTTCTGTAAAGCACTATATTTGCTGCATCCTGCAAATTTTGATTATTTTCATTTTAACTTATTTCAAAATATTTTAAAATTTCTCTTGGAATTTTTTCTTTGACTCATGTATTGTATAGATGTGTGTTGTTTAATCTCTATGTATTTTGGGGTTTTCTGGCTCTCTTTCTCTTACTGATTTCTAGTTTAATTCCTTTTATGTCTGAGAGCAGATATATGATATCTGTTCTTTTAAATTTATTAAAATGTGTTTTATGGCCTACAATGTGATCTATTTCAATGTTTCATGTGAGCTTGAGAAGAATGTGTAATTTGCTGTTGGATAGAATAGTCTATAGATGTTAATTATATCCACTTGATTGATGGTGCTGTTGAATTCAGCTATGTCTTCACTGATTTTCTGTCTTCCATATCTATCCATTTCTGCTAGAAGGATGTTGTGAAATAATAGAAAAAAAATATTGGTCTCTGTCCCTGGTTCCTGGCACAGTGCTCCTAAAACTCCTGTAAAGTTCCTAAGTGACAAGAATACAGGTACATCTTTTATTCTAATATTTGGTTTTTGACTCTGGCTCCTGACACACAGTTTCTAAATTCCTTAGAATCTACTGAGTGATAGGGGTACATACCTTTTCATCTATTTAGGTCTTTTAAAAAGTCTTTAGCCATATTTAGTAATATTTTTCATAGTGATCTTTCCTACCTTTGTTAGAATTATTCCTAGAGACTTAAACATTTTTCATTTTGCTCTTTAAAATTTTTGATAATTTGTTATTACTAAATTATGAAAATTCTATTGATTCCACATGTTATTCTGACATCCAGAAAATTGATCAAGTTTCCTTATTTTTCTAAGTTTACCTGTTTATGTTATTCTATTTTTGTATATTTATAGTTATGTGGTATCCAAAAAAAACTTTGTCTCTTCTTTTAAGCTATTTTATTTATTTAATTTTTTTTGCCTTCTTACATTGATTAAGACTTATAGGAGATGACAGTAATAAATTATATTGTGCTGTGCCTGGCTTTTATGCATCAGATATTTTATAATATTATGTTTGTTACTGAATTTTTTGTTGTTGTTATTAGATAAATATCTCTTGTTTTAATATGCTGTTTTTATAAAAATTATGAATAATTGAAAATTTTGAATTAGAATTTTAGTTAATGCTTTTTTTGTGTGTATTTTTCTAGTTTATTAGTTATAAGGAGAAAGTGAATTTTTCTTCTAAAGAATGTTTTACAAGCCCCCCCAAAATGTATAGCTATTAAAAAGAGAATAATGATTATAGCAAAGAGAATAGATATAATCAGGAATGCTCATGATGGAGAGAGTTCAGATTGAACCCTTTAGATGATTCCAGACTCTGTCACGATCTGATCTTAGCCACGTGAAAGACTGCAAATGAGAACCACACAATCTAGCCTAATCAACCCTTAGAACTACAAAACATAATAATAATATTGTTGTATCAGTTCATTTTTTTGAGATCACCAATTATATTATGACTATATAAAACATTAACATTAACATAAGGAGTAGTTTGGTGATTGGTACATAAAAGCTCTCTGTGCTATTTTTGTTACTTTCTGTAAGTATAAGATGATTTCAATTAAACTTCCAGGACCATGACACATTATAAAGTAAATGTTATTAATTGGAGTGGTTTATTTCATAGTGATAGACAACCATAACACAAAGGTATTATAAACTGAAGCTCATTGGGATGAGAATAAAGATGGATTTATTTTAAATTAGCTTTAATTTGAAATCATCTTATACTTACTGAAAGTTACAAAAATGGCACAGAGAGTTCTTATATACCATTAACCTAGCTTCTCTTATTGTTAACAACTTGTATAATTACAATCAAATTAATGATGTCAAAAATGAACATTTATACAATAATATTATTTATTAACATAGCAAATAATATTATTTGCCGCGTTTCTAGTCCAAGATTCAATCTAGAATTCCACTTTGTCTTTAGTTCTTACAGTTTGTTAGCCTTTTCAAATCTATTATAATTCTGTCTTTGTCTTTTATGATCTTGACATTTTTGAAGAGCATGGATGAGTTTTTTTGTAGGATGTCACAATTTAGGTTTTTCTGATATTTGCTCATCATCAAATTCAAGTTATGTATCTTTTTCGCAAGAATATCATAGAAGTAGTGTTGTAAACTCAGCGTTTCATATTAAGAGGTACAGCATTAAGACAGTCTTAATTCCTTATATCTTATACAATTTTAACTTTTATCACTTAGTTAAGGTGATATCTGCCATGTTTCTCCACTGTAAGATTGTTTTTTCACTTGTAATTGTGGAGGCTAAAAAAATAATTCTCTCCCACCTTCTAAGTTCTTCTAATTGGGCAGCTGATAACCACAGTAACAGAGACAGATTAATAGGAGAAAATGTCCAAAATTTATTATATGAATGCACATTTGAATGTGCCATAAGAATGAGACAGGCAATGCATTGGGTAGTTGAGGCTTGTATGCCATTACGGACAAAGGCGGTAGGGGTCTGGGATTTCAAAAGGTGAAAAAAGGCAATTCACTGGTAACTGAAAAGAGAGGCACACACTCAGGGCAAATAAATTCCTGTTAGGTAACCCAGAAACAATGGGACACATGGGAGGGAATCTAGCTAACAGAACCCTGCTTGGACACTTCCTACCTAATCCTAAAGTGAATATGCTAAGAATCCCTTCTTGGAACAGGCCTATTTACCTAAATCCCTTAGGCAGGAAAGGAGGAGGGTCAAAGTTTCTTTGAGTCTTTTGTTTTTTAACAGTCATTGTAAAATCAATATCCCCAAAGGCACTCTTTTGGGGTGGTGAATCTTTGTTTTCCTTCATGATTAATAAATATCTTGTGAGATGTTTTGAAATTATACAAATATCCTGTTTCTTATCATTTTTTCTACGAATTTTAGCATCCATCTGTGACTTTTGCCCGCATAAATTATTACTGTGATGTTTGCCTCATGATTTTCTATTTTCATCATTCTGTCTATATTTATTAATTACAATTTGACTGTAACAAAAGCTGTTCCTTTTCCTTCATTTATTTATCAATTTAATTATTTATTTATATCACTATGGACTGTAGATAATAATACAATATATTGTTTTATTGTTCAAATTGATACAGATTTGAAATTCTTCAAGTTGTTCTTCAAAGTGCTTCTATCATTTTCTAGCATTTCTTTTCTTTCTAGCATCAAAAAATATTCCAGGATGGTCTGGTATTTTCCCTGCCTCAGCCCTGGAATTCACCATTCCTCCAAGGACCCTGGTTTCTTTTATTGGAGGAAAGTATTTAGACACTAAAATCTGTGAGCCAGTTATTCTAATTACTACTGGAATAGTTTTGCTATGAGTTTCACTCAGTGAGTAGAGCTGGAAAATATATGTATGTAAACTAACCTATGCATCCAGACATATCTGTATTTCTATATCTATCTATATATATTTATATTAAAAACTTATATATACCTTTGATTCTAACCCACTACAACAGATTTATTTCTAGCCTTCTTTCTTTCTTTATTTGTAACTCATTTTTCTATTGGTGAGAAAACTCATTTTCACAATATCTTTATATATGAAAATTGACTTTTGATGGTTACAAAAGAGGTACTCTTCTCTTATGGTCCCTTTTTCCCTACTGGTAACTTCAACTTTCCTTGCATTTCAAACCTCATAAAGGTAAGTTTGTCAGTAGAGATAAATGGAGACTCCAGTTTTGTAGAGTTATGCAGTTAAATAATGGATCAGAGTTGACAAGCAAACACAGATATTTAATTAATGTTTTAAGTAATTCCATTTTACTAGGCTAATTTCATATTGGTTTAAGAAAATCAAATATTTGATGAATTTTGTTGCGTGCAATACTAACACCTCTTTATCAGGATTTACAATAAAAATAATAAATTGAAACTGAATATAGTCAATAATATATGTCAGACTCATCCTAAAACTGAAAACAAACAAAATTAATATTATACATTATTTTAATTTTGTAAAGGATGTTGGAACACTCTTTACATGAATGATGCCATACAAAACTAGTTTGTACTGTTTGGTTATACAGTGACAGGAATAAATGAATATCAATTAGACATTTGTTTTTCATTCTTTTAAGCTTAAAATATTAGCTATATCATTTGAATAATGCATGTACCTATTTTAACTAATAGTCTTATTTTTTCAGCTACTTAGTTTAGAAATGGTAATTTTAGCTTTAAAGCATGTTTTGATTTACAAATTTGTTACCCAATCTCTTTTCTTTATAGATAGATTTCTAAATATCCATAACTTTAGAAATATAGTACTTTTATTATATTTGTGAAAGTCCTCATCAGTGAGTTGGATATCTCACACGATTTTTAAAAAAATATAGAAACCATAGTTGCATGGCAAGTGTGAGTTTTAGGCTCAATATTCATTTGAGGATTGTCTTAAGAACTGTCTTCAAACACATAAAAGGTGAATATTGAACAAATTACACCAGCTTTTTGCTGACTATCAAAGTATACACAAGAGAGCCTGAGACTTAAATCAAGGTAAGGAATTTAAATTTAATTCTGAGGCACAATTTTCTTATAGTGAGGGCTGTAAAACCCTGAGATATGCTCTTGAAGGCAAGGATTTAGAATTTATTCCCTCAAGGTCTTTATAAACTACTAAATTTATAATTTTAGGATAGTTTAGGTGATATTTTACCTTAATGTAGAGACATAAACTTAAGGAGCCCTCAAAGGCCCCATCCTAGCCTTAGAATTTACATTGAAATGGGACCAAGGAGCCTATCTGGTTCTAGCTGTCCACAGAGAAGTGGTACCCATAGAAATGACGTAAGACAGCTCAAGTGCACATACCCACATATTAGTAAGCTTGGGACCAGAGCTCACTTTGGTATGGTGGAATAATAATAACAGTAAGATCTTTTGTGTAGCATGCTCCATAACACTTAAGCTTTTTTTTTTTTTTTTTAATGGGGGGGAGAATGTATATTTTGTTAACCATGATAAAACAACCATGTGAAGCAGAGAATATACTGTTACTACTATGACTTCAGAGAAACTGAGGAAAAATTTAGAGTGCTTGTCTAAGGTTGAAAAGCATAGTTGAGATTTAAATGCTTATTTTTTGACTTAAGCCATTGCTTTTTCCAGTTACCTGTGCCCTTTTTTGTGAGAATATTTGGAATGAAATAAAAACCTCAAACATAAATGAAGATTCTATGTGTTTGGGCTCAGATGAAGATACACTTATTGGGAGGAAAGTGTCATGGAGTTTCAGTGACTGAATTTAGATCAGCACTTCCCAAAGTGTTTCTGCAGAACACTGTTCTGAGATGATGGTAGGCATTACATTGTATTAGGGTTTGATTCAGCCTGGAGTAACAGAAAAAAAAAACAGTGGTGAATGCAAAACTGAAGATGATTTCTCTCTCACTTAAAGAAGTCTGAAGGTAGTCCCTGTGTGCCTTGTGTGGTGGCTCCACAATGATAAAGGAGCCAGATTCCGGCTGTCCTGCAACTTTCTTGTCTTTTGTGAGCTTCCTTGTGGTTTACCTGCTAAGGTTGTAGCCATCACTCTGCATTCTGGCCAGTCAAAAGGAGGAAGGTGAGTGGTGCAAAGAAAGGAGTTCTCTGTACTTTTAAGGCTATGTCTAGTTTATCATGTGTTTCACTTCCACCTACATCTCATTAATCAAAACTTAATTACATGGCCAGGACTAGCAGCAAAGGGAGGCTGGAAATAAAACCTTTTGGCTAAGCAGCAATGTGCCCAGCTGAGTCTATAATTTTGCTATCCAGGAAGAAGGGATGGATGGATATGGGAAATGACCCTATCAATGAACGTTACATGCACCTGTAATAGTAGGCTTCTTTTAAAAAAAGAAAAAAAAAGAATTATGTGGTCAAATAAGCTTCAGAAATGCTAAGTTAAATAAAGTTAAGCAGATCTCTTTAACACCAGGCTTCTCAAAGATGCTAATGTATATTGTGACAATCTAAGAGTAGGATATATCATGTAAGGTTTTCACACTTATCTGACTATAGAATTCTTGATTCATGGAGCATCCTTTGGGAATAATAGCCTACAAAATATACTTTGAGGAAATACCGCTATAAACTGTTCCAGGATGGATAATTTCTATCTGTTCCCTGCTGCCAAGCACTGACTGAACAAAGCATTCTACCTCCTCTGACTTACCTAACTTGATTTTGTTCTATGTGTAAGTCAGAGCATACATAATGAGCATGACTGTGGAGCAATTTGAAAATATAAAGGATTATGGAAATGCCAAATAATTGGACATTAAAAAGGTAATCCTTAAATTTCTCCCTAAAAAATGTTGAGCAATTTTCAGGTAGATAATCCAGTGTTCTCTAACACCTCTATTAAGGGAGAGGACGATTTTGAATAACACAATAATAATAGCTACCAATGCTGAGCACACAGGGGAATCTTTGGTGCTGCAGCTGGGCTCCCCACTCTGGACTGTGGATACTTCCATGGCCCCAGACCAGGCACATCAAGAACATCTTTAAGTTTACCTTGATATTCGTGCTGTCTTTGCCTAGGTCGTCATCATCATTTACCCAATTTTTTACATGACTGTTATATACACCAGTTTCTCTCTCCTCTAACTTTCAATTCCTCCTTCTTCATCATCACTTTCTGCATATGACCTGTTTTCTACCTCACTGTACACTCAGAAGCACCCAGAAAGAACTTCCACAGACTTCCCCTCATCCATCTGCCTAGGGGCCTTTGTATCTGCATACTTCACTTGCCCATCAGTTACATAGAACTACACATATCTTATTCTAATGTCAGTCCCTCCCCTTGATGCAAGATTTCATTCCTCTTGCCCCCTTCCCCTGTGATTCTTACCTCTATCTCCTTTGCCATTTTCCTCTCTTTTTTACTGGTCTCTTTTTATTAACACAAAAACCTGCTGTTTTCCCCATCTTAAAAAAATAAATCTTTTCTCTTGACTCCAATTTTGCTCTATTTTGTAATTAACTCTTTTCTGCCTCTAAATTTTCTCCTCTCTTCGATTTAACCTCTTCAGTCAGTTTTTGCCTCCACCACTACTCTGAAACTGTTCCTGTCTCTGTACTCAGTGATTGTTGTGTTGCTACATACAATGGCCAATGCTCATGCCTCATCCTACTTGCTCAGTTAGCAGCATTTGGCACAGGAGATTGCCCTTCCTCATACATGTTCTTCATGTGGCTTCCAGCAAAGCTTTGTGGACTAAGTAATGTGTGAAATAAGAATTAAGTGAGTAAGAATCAGGCTCTAGCCAGAGAAGTGAGAGAACAAATGTGAGTATGGAGATACAGTCAGGGTAGAGGGAATAGCACCAGGAGAGGTTCTGAAGGAAGATACAGCTTAGTGCGTATGTAGGAAAATGCCAGTTTGTGTTTCTGGAGAGGAGAGTACATGGCAGGGAGCAACAGGTGGAGAGACTGGAGAAATGGCCAAGGATCAGAACATGAAGGATCTCAGCAGACCATGTGGGTGACTTTGGCCATTGACTTAGGCAGACGGGGTCAAGCAAGAGAGTTACATAGGTAAGTCTGTGGCTCTGTGGAGGATAGATATGAGGGAACAAGTTTTAAAACACATCTTCAATCTCGAATCTATTTTCTGATTGCCGGCTTCCTGTAAACTTGTAAAAGAGAACAAAACTTGAGATGAGAGGAAAGGATAAAAAGAAAGAAAATGACAGAGGCTGTTTGCCTTCTAGCTCCCTGAGGTTTAGACCCATCTTAAGATCGAAAGATGTAATCAGAGTGACAGACCTTTTACCCAAGATGCTTGGAACTAGTGATTACTTATAAAATATGGAAGAGTCATCTTAAAAGAACTATATATGCCTTAATTGTACTTTAACCTAAATAAATATACTGTAAATAAAAATTATTGGCCAATATTTTGATTTAGGGCCAATATCTAATTAGCTATACTGGTTAGAATTCCTTTTGATTTTATTTTTTTCTTTAAACCTCGACCTCAATTGGTCACATTTAAGTTTCTTTAAACTAATGTAAAGTTAAATTAATTATAAAACAATGAGTTTAGAATTCTTGTAGACTATCTCCAGTCTTTTACAGTTGCTTCCCTCAGGCCTCATGTGACAGCAATATTTGCAGCAACTTTTCTTGGGAGAGAAGTGGGTGCAGCTTCAACAGAGCAACATGAGGGGGTCTTTGTGGTAATGGAAATGTTTGTATTTTGACTGCTTTGATATCAATATTATGGTTGTGATATTATACTATAGTTTTTCAAGGTGTTGCCATTAGTGAAGATTGCTAAAGGGTACATTCGATCTCTCTGTATTATTTCTTACAACTGCGTGTGAGGCTACAATTACCTTAAAATAAAAAGTTCAATTAAAAAATATTTATTGAGCACCTGTTATGTGCTGAGAACTATTATAGATAAATAAGATATTGCAGTAAATTAAACATAAAAATCTTTGCATTCAGAGAGCATACGTCCTAATGAAGGAGAAAATCTTGCAGGTGAGCCCACTTTTGCCCAGCGTTCTGCCTTGGCACGGAATGCAGTGCCATTCTGGAGATTGTAAACATGGAAGCCTTAGGATCAGCCAGATATAGTGTCCTTGATTTAGTCATTTACAAGGCACATTCTTGTGGCAGATGGGGAAGTTCTTCTAGGAATCTTTTCAGGCAGCTCATGTGGGTGAGTGAGAGCCCAAGCAAGTCCTTTCTAGAACATGGGAGGTGTGACATAATGACTTATATTAAAAAAAAAAAAAAAAAAAAGAAAGCTCTGAGGAGGAAGCAGAGGATCTACTGCTGTCAGATGGAGGGCTATTGAAACAGCATTTGGGTATATTGTCAGTTTTGATTAAAAACATCGCCATCTACTTTGTCCCTCAAGCAGAGAAATTTTTTTGACCTACTTGTCTCTTCTCTCTCCCTAACACTCTATATTTAATCTGTACTCTGGGATCTCTACCTCCTCAGTTTTTCTTTTATTCATCTTTTCTTTCTTTCTATACTTCCAATACAAGTTAGATTATTACGATCTCTTGCCTTGATTCCTCCATAGTTTCATTTGTTATCCAATATCTCACCACCATTTGAACTCATGATTTTTACTGTTCTCTGACTTACCTTTTACCAACAAAAATCTGATCATGTCATACTTTTGCTTAACATTAACTCCAAGTCCAAACTCTATAGATTGGTTTACAAAGTACTTCAATATCTAACCCTATTGTACATTTCAAAACTCTAATCTGAGCATTCCCCACAGCATACACTGTCCTACTCATAGCTGACTTCCTTAGTATTTCCAAAATGCTCTCCTTGTTTTTTGCATATGCTTTCTCCACCATCTGAAGTTTTTATTCTATCATCCTGCCCAAACTCCAACCCATGATTTAACTTCTACTCCAACATAACCTCTTCTCTGAAACCTTTCCTAAAATTCTCACATGTCAAAATCTAAGAAGGGATTCTCTCTTCTACCACCATAGCATTATAGCATTTGTCATGCTGACTTGCAGTTATTTCTTGTTAAACCTATCTCTACTACTAGTCATGCTACTAAGCAATATAGGCGAGATTGAGAAATGTTTCAGAAGGTAGATTTCTTCTTATAATTATATTGGGAAGGAATTTTTCTTTTTGTGCCTTTCTCCTTTTCTGCTTATGCATTCCTGACCCTTGAGTGTTTGGATGTTCCAGTTTTCCTTGGAAGCAAAACAGTACAAATCCAGCAAGCAGCATGCCCTGCTTCCTACTTCCCAGGTGACTGGATCTGTAGTGCCCCAGAATGTATCTTTGTGTCACCCAGGCACAGAACTGATTTGCTTGAAAAAATCATCAGTATCTCATCTTTTTCAGGATAGCTACTTCAACTGACCTTGTACTAAGAACAGTAACAGTTATCCCAAACATGTCAATACCCGATCTTTGATTCAGGAAATTTTGTGTTAATCCAGGTGTCACTGTACTATAAACACTGTTTCAGAGATCACCAGGTTTTAAAGATTACTCATATAAATGACACTTTATGCTGAACTTGACATCTCTGTACATTTGGTTGTCATCTATATAGTGCTTTGAGGTTCTTCAACATTGGAGAAATGTATAATGCTCTAATTTATCTATATTCTTGCTGACATCTTAGTGATACCCAAGTAGATGCTATGTTGCCATGCTGATATATTCAAACATATCAGAGCTGTGCAGACCTTTACAATACTCTGCGAAATAATTATCAGAGCTTCTTGCATTTGATACATGGATAGCAGTGGATATCAAGGTTCAAAGGGCAGTTAAGAGTGCCCTGAGATATACTTTATGTTTTTATTAACACCTTAACTCATCCACCACACGTTTATTTCAGGTCTCATACCATATTATTGCTATGGCTCATTCACTATAATCACACACACACATAGAGTGGTGGTACATATATATTTCTATTGTTCTCCTGAAGACCCTCAGTATTATGCATATTATTTCACTCTTGAATCACTTAACATCACTAAATTCAGAACAGAAGAAGCAGGGGAGGGAACAGAAGGTGACAAATGAAGAGGAGGAGGGAGAGTGGGAAGGCAATGTGTAGCAGGAAGAGGCAAGGCATATGAGAAAACATGGGTATGTCAAATTCATAGAAAATAGCAAGCCAATCTCTGTTGATATGTACTTGTATTTCTCATGGTGCTTCAACTTCAGGGGTGCTGTTAATGAGAAAGACAACTGTGAACAGTGACAGAGGCCCCTATATCTACAGCAGCCATTGATATAAAATTACCAATGTAGAGATGTTCTACAAAGACTTTCCATTTACTTTTGGGAGAAAATTTCATCTTTTCTGTCCCAGGTTTCCCTGAAGGCAGATTCATTTACCTGTAGTTTTTATAAGCTGTCTGATTTTAATCACCGTGGGCAAACCTAAAATCTCTACACTAAACCAGCAATAAAGGCAGTTTAGAGAACAAATGATCTGAGCTCACCCAGCTTCTCACTTTAGTGGCCCCTCATGCTTCTTGGACACCAGACCATGCAGATGTACACAAAGTGAAGAAAGACTTTGAAATGACACCGATCTGAATAACAATTCTGGCTCTGAAATAATGTGACCTTGGAAAACCACTTGACTTGTCCTCAACAAGATTATTAAAAAGGACTAACTGAAATAGGGATGTACCAGTATTTACCTGGCATAGAAAATTCTATAAATGGAAGTTTATTTTTTCTTTATATCTACCGTAGCTGATCACCATTTAGACAGGAACTAACTCCCTAAGATTCTGACAAGTCTAAACATATCTGCAGACTCGGGCAGCCTCTGTCGGCCACCACAACCAGCAGTGGAGGCACTTCGGGCAGGAAGCCGTCTTAGTGGAGGGGAAAGCTTCATTGATATGATGACTTCAGAAGCAGCTATCACAAGGAGCTGTAGCAGAGAGGGAAGAAAACCAAAAGGTTATTGTTGAAAGAACTGTGTTGATAACTAAATATATAGGCATTACCTGTAGGCTAAAAGAAATTGGAGAAAACGCTAGAGCCAGCCTGGAGATATAGTGTTAGGGTAGAAGAAATACTGTTGTGTGCTACTTATTATAGGCCTGGGTTTACCCAAGGCTAAAACAATCCCAGAGATTTTTTATGCATGAGATTACTAGCCCTGGTTAATTTTGCCATACCTACTGCCTTACTCCAGCATAATTTCATGTGTATTGCTAAAGACTTATCACCATGACAGTCTGAAAGAATACTAAAAGATCTTCAAACCTCCTTTTTGTTTCCTATGCCAGAAACCATGCTATAACCTTTGTCAGAAAATATTTCTTAAAGATCTGCACTGTCTGTTATTGTGTAGCTGGTGTCCTTAAAAATCACTAAGGTTTTGGAGTAAGATGTTCTAAATATGATTCTAGCAAGACACATCTAAATTCTGTCTGAAAAAAAATGAAATCATAGGAGAGCAGGCCTTGAGTGATGGACAAAATCTGAGTAGAGAGAAAAATGGGCAGGTCATTCTTTTTTTATGAAACTAACTCATACCAGTGGGGATAACCTTGGCTTATTTAAAATTTAAAGATGGGGTAGTGAGGTTTCAGGTGGAAGAAGAGGAGGAAGGAGGAATCTCTGAGAAGATAGTGCCTGCAAACTTTTCAGTCTCTCATAACTGATGCAATTAGGCAATATGTGCTTTGGAACACTAAACAGCTTACTTTATATCTGCATCCCAAGAAATCAGAAAATAGTTAAATGTTCAGACTATTTCCAGTCAGTTGCTTTAACAATTACCACTCATGTGAGAAGCACAAAGCCCCTAACTGCCATTGTGGACTCTGAAACCTCTTACTTGTTTTTTGTTAACAACAGGGTCCATGAGTTACTGAGAGCACCTCTCAGATAGGTGATACTGTGTCTCAGAACATCCTAGTTAGAAAAAGGGGGCTTGACGGATCTCTGCTTTTATCTAAGAATTATTTATTTATTGTACTTGACACTACTTTGAAGGTATCAAGGAACAGCAAAAACAGCACCTTGCAAGGATGGTGAGATATCAATTACTTTTAATTACTCCCTAGCTCTCTCTCTTAATTGCCTGCTATGTTAGCTGGGATTTATTGCAGAGTAGTAATAGTGAGTCTTTGCATTTACATTGTCCCTTTCTCCAAGGAGTTCAAAGCACTTTATTGATAAGACTTTATTATTATAAAAATTCAAAATGTTGGAAAATAGTTTCACAAATAAGGAAATTGTAAAGTAGCTATATTCCTATTTTTCAGGTGGAACATATTTTATAGGTAGTTCTCAGTAACATCCAAATTTGAGGGACCCTTATAATAACCTTTTTCCCATTTTCTTTATTATATTTTACCCATTTTCTTTATTATACATGGCTCTCATATTTGTTTTCTGATTTAAAAATATATTCCCTAAAATAATATTAAAAAATAAAAAAATCCAAAATATATGAAATGAAAATATTGGAAAATATTAAATGATAATAATCCTACCAATAGTGCAATACTCTGCCCACTCTAAAATTTAAGTAGTGGCTCCCAACTCTTTTATAGTATGAAAATCCTTGCATAGCAGCAAAATATTTTGAAGATACCAGAAAGATAAAACTTGCATTTTTAGGTTCATTGATTGGAAAATACATAATTAGCAAATTTACTATGGATTATGCTGGAATGTTTAATATTCCACCCATTACCCTAAAAAAAATCCTGTGAGATAAGTGAGGGAAGCTCTAATTAACTTCATTCTGTAAATGCAGAATATTTTTAACTCAGTCTACATTCAATGTGTTTATATCCCTGCCGGAGCCAGCCGGGCAGAGTCGAACAGTCCTGAGTGGGGGAGCGAGGGTTAGGAAAAAAAAGAGAAGAGAGAAAGATCTCGGGAGGGCATACAGTCAAAGCTGCAGCCTCGAGTTTATTTAGCACCGTATACTTATACAGCTTGAGTACATGACAAACTGCTCGTAACAAACTGCTCAAAACAAAACCACAAGTATCCAGAAACAATAGCTGCGATTAACATGGATTAACATAAGGCCAAGAGAAAAACTCCTCCCTTGGAATTTCAGGAACTGATGCTTATCCTCCCTTCAGGGTTTCAGGAACTGATATTTCCTTACAAAGGGCTCCTAACATATCCCTGTTGCTTTTGACCTTGTAACCCTATTCCTTAGATGTTTGCCTCCCAATGTAGAGAACAACTGGTCTACTTTTAAAGCCAGTGTTTTCAGAACAGTTGCTCACATGCAGAATAATTACATTGAACTCAAAAGGAAGAACTGAAGAACAGCATTCAGCATTCAAGAGCTCCTCAATGGTTGGTTAGCTACCCTTCAGGGTTAAAACTACTTATACATTGAAACAATGGAATTTACATGCTTCAGAGGTTTTCTTTCCCCTTATCTTGTCTGTTAGAATTAATAAGTTAGATGCATTCAGCTCAGAATGGAGGCTTGATTGCATGCCTTTTTGCTAAGGATCTGAGACGTGAGGAGACTACAGTTTGAGATACTTGGAGCTTAAGCACCTTTTGGACCTGAAACTGCCTTGCATAGTTTCCCTCTTTATATCCTATTGTTTGTATTTAAACACATTCTATTGCTTATAAAGATATACTAAAAATTATAAGGTTATTATGTTTAGGCTAGAGATGGTAATGAAAGCTAAGTGCTTTGTTTCTAATTTATCCCATTCGAGTAGCAAATTATGGCACACAAGACAAAAAAGCATTAGAATTATCTTCTTTTAGAATTTTCTTTAGTAGTCTTCACCTCTGGTTGTTGTAGATAATTCTAAAAAAAAAAAAAAAAAGTAGAGTTTGATAAAAGGCAATGGAATTTTGATTAGGAGACATTTATTCTTATTCAAGTTTAAATTTTACCTCACATTGCTTTTAGATGTAATTATATTGTCATACACAACAAAAATAAATTTGTGTCTCATCTTTCTTTTAAGAAAATTAAGAGCTCGGAAGCAACATTTGTTTATTGACTAGGATGTTGAGAAGGAAATCCTAAATCAGCGATTGCTTCTTAATCGATTAATTGATTATATTAATTACTCTTTTGCTTTGGGTCTCCATTTACAGAACACAGTTAATTATAACTACTTTTACTTATCTCATTTTAGGAGAATGAATGGAATAACGAATACACCAGTATATCTAAAGTGAGGTATTCCAAATATGAATTATAACACTATAACCCTACTTTAGTGCAGGAATGTATTATAGAAAGGAACTTTTTTTAAAAAGTGAGAACATTTATTATAAAATAAAGATCCTCAGATTTGGATGAAAGAAGAATAAATAGATTGAAAGGATGGAGGCAAAAAATGGTAAAAGGGAAGGGAGGGGATGATTTCAACAAGATAAAGAATTTAAGATCTCTGCTGTTTCATTTAATTGGAGAGGATCCTGGTGTGGGTTTTGGGCTTTGAGACTGATAGGGCACAGTAAATGTGGATCTCTGTGGCCCATAAAATTCTGAAGGGCAGGGAATAAAGCAGACATTACTAGGATCTAAAGTAGATATGTCAAAGCTGAAGTTATTGGCTGTCCCCATAAACTAACTTCTTTCAATCATTTCTCCTAACTTGTTCAGTGATATGATAATTTTACTTTAGACTTTGAAATGAAAGTTTTAGTCATGTTATCTTTTCTTTATTCTTCGTTCTCCATATCCAAGGAGTCTTCAGATGTCATCAATTTTTTTTTTCCCCACAATGTCACTTCCAGTTCTCTCTGCCTTTTCACTCTCAGTGCTGCCACCATAGTCCTGCTGCTCTCGTCTTGCACCACGTCTTCCACTCTGCATTCAGTCATTTCTCTTTTCTTATACTTACACAATACAACAAACCAATCACTTCTCCTAAGGAATTACTTGCATAAGGCCAACTGTCTCCTTATAAATTTCTGGAGATCCCCATTTGATAATGAATAAAGTTCAAGCCCTTTGGTCTACTCTACTTGAAATTGTCAAAAGCTTGTCTGAATCCACTTTTCCAAATTCATCATTTATACTCTAATCAGACTGACCTCGCACCATCTCCCTTAATACTCTGTTTGATCCTCACTCTGAGGCTTTGTTCAAGTTCTCTTCCCCACTTGGAACTTTTTCTACTCTAACATTTTTCCCCAATTTTTTCACTTCTTCAAGTTTCCCCTCAAATTCTGATATTGATGTGGTGAAGCCTGAGTCAAATGTGCACATCTCTTCTTGCTCTGCATTCAGTAATATCTCATTAGTAGTTTGAAATCAGCAGTGGTGGGAATATTTACACCACAGCAATTGGCAACCATAAAAATCAGGCCTCCCTCCCCATGCAGAACCAGTTTTTAAACCAGCACACCACTGCTACTACCTCTAAATCTTTCTTTTCAACAACTTTTTGTATTACTCATTTGCACCTTTCTTAATACTAAAATAAATTCTTTACGAATTAATTTATAGCTTGATATTCCAACCTGATTATCTTCTAAAGTCATTGGCCAAGTCCCATATTTTCATGATATCCTTCTCAGGCTGAAGAAGAGCAATGAAAACTGAGGCATTTAGCATGTACATCTCTTTTTGATTTCTCTGGCTCTCAAGATCATTGCCTTTTACAAATTCAGAAATTATTTCTTCTTATTTTTTTTCTTTCTCCCCACCCAGTACCTAGTATAATAGTTCACTTATCATATGTATCCAAAACTTTTTATTTGAAACACTTCCGTATGCTCATGGTGAGTGCTAACCAAATACTGACTTTACATGACAATGAAGAACCATAATAAAGTTTTTTATAACATTTTATTCCAAACATAACCAAATCGAAGATATAATTTTATTTAATAATATTCAAATTTAAACACTGAGCCAATATCTTTGGTGTTGATTAAAATTTATAAATGTCCCACATATACTATGGGGTGTTCAGTAGGTGAATAAAGGTTCCAATTAGCTAACATATATTGAGTATTTACTATGTGCAAAACACTATGCTAAGATTTTAATTTACATTTTCTCATTTAATCCCAACATCATCTTTCTGAGGTAGGTATCATTAATATGCTCATTTTACACAAATGAGGAAATTGGCTCTGGTTTAGTTATGTGACTGTACCCAACAATACCAGCTCATTAAATGACAGAGTGACTCCAAGCCATTCTGAACTAGAATTTTCATCTTAAACACCACACACCTTAATTCCACATAAGAAGAGCTTTATAGTAGTGGGACTGTATTACATTTTCAATGTTTGCCCACACTAAGTCAGGAAAATTCTGAATATTAAACTGAAAAATTGGAGCCAGTCTCTTTAAAATGCTTCCTTTAATTGGTGAAGTTTTATTTTCAGCCTACTCTACCACCCCATTTTAAAGTGAAAAAAAAAATATTGTTGATTAAGGCATAATTTAGGAGTTTCTAAAAACAATTTTTTATGAAGAGCTTATTTTGTGCCTTAGTGCTATTCCAGATGGTCTGGGAATTAAGAGGGGTAGGAAAAGATATGATACCTTTCCTCAAAGATCTGATAAGAAATGGCAATTAGCACACATGAAACAATTAGAAAACAATTAGGTGGTAATCTCTATGGTACTAACTGATAGAATTTAAAAATTAGGAGATATTAGTAAAGGCAGAAAAGCTAGTAACAGCTACAGAGATGAAGTGGGATTGGAACCCTGAAGGGTGGTTTTAGAGAGGGGCATTTGTACATCATTTGTACAACTTATAGAACTTCAAAGTTATGACTTATTTTATCCAGAAGAAATAATTGCCTTGCTGACAAAAAAAGTCAAATTGAATGCAGTGTTTACATTTTTATTTTATTACACAAATAAGTACCCAGTTACTCATGGCATCTATTTTCCTCTTCTTGCCCATTGATATTTTATGGTGTCTAGCAAATGAGAACGCTGGAGTCCTTGATAGAAAGCACTGGAAACTTTGACTGGGAGAGTGTGCTACAGGCTTGAGAACTGTTGTTTTTGAGCTGGTCACTGCCCATCCCCCCATTTTTTTAAAACTCAATTTATTACCTTGGAGTTTGTGTTCTTGCATTAGGGAAACAGTCTTTGTCTCCACAATGTTTTTAGTCATTTTCCCGTGTGACTCAGCAAGTGCCTGACTGACCTTCTGCTCTTCTATTTGTCTTCATTTGTTCCTAGACAGGATTCCCAAGTTCACCCTCAAGTTTGGTTAAATATGATAAGTGCTTCTCTATCCAGCCTATGCAGTGCCCTCTCTGCTTCTGGCACATTGCTGGGTAAATAAATGTCCTAGTCTAATTTATAGTGACAGGCTTTTGTAAAAGTGTTCTTCTCTAGAGCCAACAACATAGGAATGCATATTCTGCTCTGGAAGGGGTACTTTTCTTGTCTAGATACTTCCCAAATGATTTGCTTATTCAGAGACCACTTACTTTTTCCTTCTTGACCTCCTTGGCTGCCTGCAGTCTTTTTAGATCATTGGGTTGCCTTTCTTAGCACTGTGAAAGACTTGGAGGAGAGAACAATCCTCTGTCCTCTTTCTCTTCATTTATGAGTATTGTTCTTTTTTATCTGCTGCATTTTGATTCCTCCAGTAACCTGGCCATAGCCATGGCCAGCCAATACACTTTCCTAGATCTCTGCTTTCCTCTCCTGCATTTTTTTTCCTCTTGGGTGATAACTGCTTATCAGACTCTTGCTGGATTTCCTCAAAAATTCTCAATATTGGATCTGGCTCTATAACAAAACTGAGTTGATATCTTCTTAAATAAATTTCCTTATAAGAGATAAGTCTATTCAAGTCATAATACCCTCGTAAGATTCTTTACTACATATGCTAGCTATATCAGGTTCTTTTTGTTCCAAATGGGTCTCTCCAGTTCTAGCTCATAGCAGCTAAATGTTGGGATGCATTTCCTTAGATGTGAAACCTGAATCACCCGTATAATGCTCATGGCAAAATATGCTGTTTCTGGCTTACTTACCCCTCAAGAACTCTTTCCCAGACAACTATTTGCAAAATATCTGAGAAATTAATCACAGGAGAGTTTCAACTTTGAAAGACCCATGCTCTCCATTTCTGTGTGTGACAGAGACAAATACAATGGACATACTCAGGTGGACAGAGAGGGCGCATGGATAACTGACTTTGTTGTCCTCAGCAACCCAATTAAAAACTCTCTTGTAGAGTCTTTGGAATCCAGTTTGGGTAATTATATTAGAGTTCTTCCTTGGGTGTAGCCTGGCAGTGAGTTTTTTTTGGCCAATGTTTATGCTGAATTTCACCCTTTATTGCTTTCTTTTCTTATATTTAAGATATAGTAAATAGTGTATATGTTGTTTCTACTCTCATTATTTCTAAATCAACATGAAATACTAAGCAGGAACAAAGGGACCTCTCGATGACTGTAAAAATACACTTGCGTGGGTAGAGAGTAGTTAGGGGTGGTGGCCATAAGAAGTGTGCTGATGTTTAAAAATTTACCTGAGATTTGTTTTAATTAGTAAGATACATAGACACAGAAATGACTGTCAAGAAGGAAGAAGTATTTATACTCAAAGATCCCTAGAAACATGACACATGGCACTCCATGTTTGGCCACAAAAGGGGAAATACCAGGGCTGGACAGAAGCAGAGGGAGTGGAAGGGAATGTGAGCAAAAAGTATTCCTCCAAGAAGTCTGGTTCCTTTTACTGGAGTAAAATGCTTAGAAACTAAAATCTGAGAGCTAGGTATTCTTTCCTTTTATTTGATTTTCTTGCTTTGTTACACTGACTAAAATTTCTAGAACAATGATAGGGAACAGGTGAGGTGGGTTAAGTAGGTTTAGGATTGGCTAGTTTGAGTAATTTTAATGGGCTCTGGGTAATAGGGTCTGTCACTAGTTATCTGGTACCTGGCTCTTGGTAGATGAATAGCGGCTCCTAGTATAAGAGCTTGATAAAGAAGGTAGTTGTGAAGTATGGGCTCTGGATTGGTTGGCATGTATATTAAAGGCACACTCCCAGGCAAGTTGTTTGTTATCTCTAGGAATTAGCTAATCTTGAAAAAGGAAGTCTCTTCACTGTCAGCAAGGCCCCAAGATGTTTAAGCATCAGAATAAAGAGATGCACTTAATATAGTTGATAAATGTTTAAAAATATCGCTAACAAAACACAACCTGATTTGTAGCACTTGCTGAATTCCGTAGGTGCTTAAAGAGGTTGTTACTTTATGTAATCTGTTTTTAAGAACAAATTATCTGACATGGCTATGCAGGAGAGCTTGGATAAGGGAGAAATTAGAGTTAAGATAATATGCAGAGGGTCCTAATGGCATTCTTTATAATCACCTGAAGCTCATTTTGGTGATGAGTATAGATTTCAGTTATGATCAAAGGTTAGTATTTTCCTTTCTCTATATGATGACTCACTTTTATCCCCTGAGCAAACCACTAATGCATTTGTAGTTGTATTACTGTGATGAAATGTTACCTAGAATGGATTTGAGAATGGAGCATAGAAATAGAATATTCCTTAAGAATTTGAAGAAATAAAGAGGTTTGTGGGTAATTTTACCAGCTATACAGTAATAAATAAAATTTAAAAATTCTATTTTGAGCTGTCTTTAAACCATGAAGTTTAGAGTTTTTAAAAGAACATTAAAAAAATTCTCTACTAATTCATTTTTTAATACATTTGTACATGGAAATCTTAATATCTTCACAAACTCATGAATACCTCCCATAGATATTTTTTAAAAACCTTAACATAAAGAAAATGTTTTTTACTTAATGTTAGAGATAATTCTTTATACTTTCTTATTATTTCTGTACATCTTTTGGACAGAAGCACTAACTGCCTTTTTTTTTCTTCTATCTTTTCCAGAATATTTGCACAGAAAATAGACTTGGAAGATAGAGATAGTGATCCTAATGGAGCAAAGGTTGGTTAGGCTTATTGGCTATTATAAAAATGGGGGTTTCCTAAACTTAGTATTCTTCTGTAATGCAGCCCTCTGTTTAGAGGCATCCTGCCAGCCCTCTTTGTGTCACCCTGTGTAAATACTGACTCTCTGGCTACTACTATTCTGTGAATAATACATTGTCCTTTGCCTCTGATCCAGGAATCTCACATTTTCTACCAGCATTCGCGAAATTGTGGCAGATTGACTTGTTAGCTTTCAAGCAGAGTATTATCTCAGACCCTCTACAGTTTTTGACACCTAGAAAAATTTGTGCAGATTTTTACCAAGGTATATCACAAGAATATTCAGAGCAAAATTACTTTGACATCCAAAAACTGGAAACAAACCAAATGTCTGTCAACATTAGATAAATACATTATGTATATTTATACAATGAAATCATGCTATATATATATTACATATATATGTAAACAAACTACAACTGTGAAACAATGTGGGTTAATTATATAAGAATAATGTTGAAAAAAAGAAACAAGTCATAAAATAATACATCCTGATCAAAATAGACTCAGTAAACTATATTTTTAGAGACAAATACATTGATGATTATAGTATAAAGAAAAAGTGATAATATGATAAAAGTTATGGTAGTGATTATCTCAGGTGTGGAGAGAGGGTTATATATAAGGAGAAACTCATGGGAGACATCTTTATGATTGTCACCACCCTTATAGCTTGATTTAGGTGGTGCATACATGGATGTTTGCTTTATATTTATTCATTTACCATATTGTGCATTGTGTTTAAAGTACTTTTTAGGAGTATGGTATTTCACAATAAGGGCAGATAAAATTACTTTAAAAAAGATTCTTAATTTATTATTTGGATTAGATCAACCAATATATTTCTTCACTATGAAGAATATAAACAGAGAAAAAGGAGAACTTTATATTAAAGAGGAATTTAGCCTTTATAGTCATTAACCACCAAGTTTTTGATGCTTTATTAAGTAAATTTCTTGCAAATGCTACTCTTATAAATATGCCAGGCTATAAGGTGGAATTCTTGTGTGTTTTCAGTAGTGTTTCACTTTTGAGAGTCGGTACTATGAATGCATATATAAGGAATACATCTCTTTGAAGTGCTTTATAGAAGGGTAATATTACTTACTTTCAAGAATATACCAACAAAATCATCCCATAACTGCCTTTGTTTATCTATACTTTATAAGAAAAAAATGGCCCATTAACAAAATAGGTACTTGGACTTATTGATGCCATCTCTATGAGTTGTGCTTTTGAAAGAACATAACATATATGATCATTTGATAAACACATGTAGTAGTTAAGAAAAAATTTGTTTTTCTACTCTCGCATGTTCATTCTGATGAATTAACTATTAATATTGCTTTAATCTGCCAGTGTATGCATTTCTAATGCATCCCCTTTGCTGATTACAGCATTCCTTTTTATTTTTTAAAAGAAAATACAGGAAATATACTCTTCTCGATCTTAAATATTTTTAAAGGAAAAAAGTTTTTCCTGATTTGTCAATAAGATTTAAAAGAGAAAAATAAAAGTAATAATTGAGACAGATTTAGCTGTGTAGTATGTCGAGTGTCTGAAACATCAGAGCTTTCTTTATATTTTAAACAGTTTGAAATCCTTTCATTTTATAGCTGCTGAAAATTATATCAGTTTCAGAGATCAATTATAGAAGTTACTCTAAGGTTGAGGAAATGAATGCTAAGCAATAGAAAGGACTAAAATGAGGCCAGAGAATTGACAGTAGGATTCAACACTAAGCGATCAAGATTCAAACACAAGTTCAAAGCCCTTAACTAAATCAAAAGTTCCTGCCCCCACACCAAAGCCATCAATATTTGAGTAAATTCTTCTACGACACCTGATTCCTTCCTTCCTCAGGCTAATAATCACTACACCTGAGTAGAACCTGATACTATAGTATCATTAAGGGGAATCACTGGGTCTAGATAGGAGGGTTTAAATTATTTTATTTCAAAGGTTATATGTAATTATAGTCTTGGTGTGAAAAATTAAAACAACACATGGCAAAATGTGACATTTCCACCTAACCCACCCACACTCTCTCTCCTCCCCAATAGCATAATTACTGTCTATGGTATAGTTTGGGAGGTGATATTAGTGACTGAAAGGAAACACAAAGAGGGTAGGGCTTGAGGTCATCATAACGCTGTGATTCTTAATCTGTGTGCTTAGTTACCTGGATGTATCATTTTGTGAAAATGTATCAGGTTATATACATTTGTGAATTGTACACTTTTCTGTATGTACACAATATTTTAGTTAAAAGTTTGTCAAGGAAAATGCCTTGATGCACAGACATACATACTGTTAATTTTCTCAGAGCCTCCCTTTTGGAAAACTATGGGAAAAGCCTTGTAAAAATTGAGTTGCAAAAGCAACTTTCTTTATTCCTTGAGGATTAATTATCCTACATTATAATTTCTGAAATCCACTTTGGTATACCATTTGCTGAGAGCCTCCTACATACTTGGCATGCTCTATATACTGTGTTTCTCCCTGTGAGGCTGCCCACATTCTCAAAAGAATACCTAAATCAAACTGTGCTTAATTTTTATCCCAATTGATCTCGAATTTTCCAAATGGGTCTTGTCAGAGGGAATACCTTTTCCCCATTCATCTGGTTTTCATGAGGAAAGATTTTATCTAAAGAGGTCTTATCTATCTTCATGAAACTCTGAGTGGCAACTTTTGGTATACGTAGCCTAGCACTTTCCACTCCAGTGTCTCTAAGGAGGCCCACATGCCTACAGGGAGGACTTGTCCACAGTTGCTCTTGGCTATGGAGATAGTCATTATTTCTGCTCACCAATATCTGGTTTTCTTCTCTGGGCACATGAAAAGCTATATTTACTGGTGGGGCCATTTTATTAGTTCTAGATTGAAAGTGGTGTGATTCACTTTTGGAGCAGAGCATGCAATTGCCAGAAAGAGACTTTCTAGAGCCCTGTCTTATCTTTCTGTAATGACAATCAGCCAAATTTGAGATGGTGGTTGCTCCTTCAGTCTGGGTCCCAGAGAAGGAACCAGAATATAGAGCAGAGTCTCAGCTAACTTGTGATGGACATGTTAAATGAACAGGAATTATGCCCCTGTGGCTTTGAGCCACTGAGATTTGGGGGTCATTTGGTACTTCAGCATAACCCAAGCTCTCCTGAGTTATGGCCAGGACTTAAGCTTAGTAGCTGAGGCTCTCTGCCCATGGGTATGAGTAGTCATTCATGCTCATACCATATTCTCCAATACCAATTGTGATTCAAGGCCATATTCTCCAATACCAATGTAATATGTAAAAAAGATTTTTTTTTAAAGTCTCTCATTTACCTTGCTCTTTTACCTAAACAGTTGTAGAATTTGTATAGGGAAGAGAAACCTTTTTAACTGGACATCCTCCCTCATAACTTTCTTAGGTTACTGAAAGGAGACAAGTGACCTAGAAACAAACTGAAGAGGTAGGTAGAGATGAGATAATGCATGGCCTCAGTGTAATGTTAAAGATTTTGTTTTTAATGTGAAGATCATTAGGAATTCACAAAAGGTTTTAAGCAGACATGTGACAGGATAGGATTTGAATTTTTCAAGGAACATTCAGATTGGTATACAGAGAATGTAGAGGGGTATGAGGGGTATGAAAACAGACATGGAAAGACCAATTAAGAGGACATTGTAGGAAATTCTGACAAAAGATGATGGTTGTTTGAGTGAAAGAAATTATGTGATGATTAAAATGATGAAGTGCACATGTCCTTCCCTGTTATGGTTTGACTTGATCTGGGTATACATTTTAGAATATTTACAGGAATGGAAGAATGGCATGGCTTTCAGGAAATCTTCCAGGAGTAGTAGGTTGTTTCTCTCTCTCTCTCTCACCACACACACACACACACACACACACACACACACACACACACAGCCAAACACACTTATTCAATGGAAGAGATTTTGGATTATATTTCCTGGTAATTGTTTTAAGTACCCAAATTCTATATGTGCTTCCATAGTTAACTGAAATCTCTTCTGACATTTAAGCATTAATGAGGACCTCATCACCTGTATTCTTTGAAATTTCTGCAGCCCACCTTATGTCACCTCTGGCCTCAACTCCACTTCGTAACAAGATATCTCCTTCCAGAGCACTGTTTTGTTACAAGATGCCCTAACCACAGTCTTCCCTGTATTACAAGGAACTCCTACACTACACAGATTATACAGGTTCCCTGTCACATGAAGCCCATGACCACAGGAAAAAAAAAACACATTTTTTAGAAAAGGAGACCCCTAATCACAAAGGAAATCCTTTTCCATAAAGAGATATCTGACTGCTTGTTCAAGCTGGGAACAGGTTTATAAAGTGCCAATTAAAAAGTACCAAATGGCTTGTGAACATGAAGTACTGCTGGGCACTCCTCTCATTTCCACTTGCTGCATAAAGGTGAGCAGTAAAGGGAGAATCTTCTTTTCCACACAGCACATACGTCTGATTTAAAGGCCATACAACCTTTTGCGGTTATGTGCCTGGTAAGATTTTGTGCACATGGCCAAGATTTTCCTAGCAAGACAATTTGGGTTTACTCCAACACTCAGATGGGCGGTTGATACACTGAAGTTCTGCATCATAGAATACAGGCACAGTGATTTAAGACTGGAAAGATTTCAGAGGATAGTTTACTGATCTTGTGGCAATTAAAAACAATTCTTAATCAGATATTCCTAAAACATTTACTTTTGAGCCATGTAAATTCTTGGGGGTTTCTAATGTTTTCTAGTTGTAAAATGTACACCAGGTAACTAAATTTAATTTTTAACGTAGGAAAAGTTAGAAATAATTCCATTTGATATTGGAAAGTCTGAGTCCACAAAGGGTGGATTTTGTTTTGGGGTAGCTTTTTCAATAACAATAAAATAGTGGAAACCATTGTATGTGGAAGTGCTCTTAATATAAAAGAGAGAGTAGGGGAGAAAAATCCTCCTGTATCTATAGAATGATTTTCTTCTCTAAGGCGTGCTTATGACTCACTCAGAAGTATTTCTGAATTATTAAATTTTACATTAAAAAGAAGAGAATGTAGAATCACTGGGTCATAAGGTAGTTCTATTTTTAATTTTTTGATGAACCTTCAAACTGTTTTCCGTAGTGGCTGCACCAGTCTGCAATCCCACCAAGGGTGCACGAAAGTTCCCTTTTCTCCACATCCTCAGCAACATTTGTTTGTTGATCTATACAGTGCCAGGTGGGTACTAGACTAATCGAGGGATCACTTTGTAAATTATATAAATGTCTAACCACTATGCCGTACACCCAACACTAATATAAAATGATGTTGAATGACAACTGTAATTTTAAAAAATTAAAAAAATAAAAAGGTTACAACAAAAAAGAAAAAAAGAAAGAAAGAAAGAAAGAAAGAAAGAAAGAAAGAAAGAAAGAAAGAAAGAAAGAAAAAAAAAAAGAAAAAGGACATGTGAACTCATCCCAGCTTTACCTCCTTAGAGTTATCTGACTGACCAATAGATGGCACTGTGATCTTGATTCTGGTAGAGATTTAATGATGCAGATGAAAAACCATAGATCTTTATTGAGTTAAAGGAGATTTATTATGACTAATTTTTTCACTCATTTTACTCATTTACAAGTACTTATTGAGTACCCACTGTGTGCTAGGGCTGTATTAGGTTTTCTTTTATAGGGCCAAAGACTACTGTAAGGTAAATAAAAGCTTCGATCTATTTCTTCACAGAGTAATGCTATTTCATTTTATATAACTGTGTAACAAATCACTTTAAAGTTGGTTTACAATAACATGGGTCTGTTACTTCTCACTGTTTTGTTTGTTGGCTAGGTGGTTCCTCTGCTTTTTTCTGGGCTCACTCACTCATGTAGTTGCATTATACAGGAGGATCTCCTGGGCTAGGATGTCTGAGATGTTCTAAATCACAAGTCTGGCAGTCCGTGCTGGCTGTCCTCTGGGGCACCTATGTCTGCCTCCACATAGGCTAGACCTGCTTTCTTACATGGTGGTCTCAGAGCAGTGCTCCAAGTGAGTGAAGCCAGATTTGTAAGGCCTATTAAGGCCTACTCAGTCTTGCAAGTTATATCACGTCACTTTTGACACTTTCTACTGGTCAAAGCAAGGCCAAGGGCTGCCCAGATTTAAAAGGTCGGGAAATAGAATCCAACTCTTGATAGGAAGAATGATAAATCATTTTGCACAGGTGTATGTATACTGGGATGGGAGGATTTGGTGGTCATATTTTTTTATATTCAAACAAAAACAAGTAGTGATATACACAGTAGTGCAATCAATGTGCTTAGATCCTGCAGTCTTCTCATAGAAACATTACTGGAGAAGCGTTGACTTTCAATTTTTAAACACGGGAGTGTTATAACCTTAAGACAAAATGTCTTTTGTGCTAATGAAGCCATTATTTTGGTGATGAGTAAAGGGTTATATGAATTTGGATTATCCATCACATATGCTGTATGGATCCTTTCGTTATTAGTCTTTTCTTACTTTTCTTCAGTAGTTGACTAACCTTGTAAGAGTCTTAACTCCTAATCAGTATTTCCTCAGAGGGTGGGATACAGATAATGGAAATTGAATGAAGCAGTTGAAGAACATTGGGAAGGCAGTATGCTGTTAGTTCCAGTATGTGATGGGATTATACATGACCAGGCAGTTAACCTTTCTATGACAATGTTCAATAACTACAAAAATATATTTTAGAAGTTAAAGCTTTTTTTGGTAATTATTTCATTTATTCAATACCTATTATGTATCAAGACTTTTACATATGTTATCTCTAAATGTTATAACAATGCTGAAACATGTCAATACCTATTTTACAGATGAATAAACTGAGGGCTAGGGAATATGGGTGAATTTCTCATAGCTAAATATTAAGTACAGGATAGAATTTAGACTTCTGGACACTACTCAATATCCATTCGCCCCCTCTCTTTAAGCAATAAAATTCCAATTTTGCTGGAAATTGCATGTACTCAGCCAAAACTACTTTCACAGGCTTCTTTGCTTAGCATATAGGCATTAAATTGTTGATGACATATAGCTAGAAGTTGTTTTGTAGGGCTTCTGGGAAAGTGCCTCAAAAAGGGGGATGACTGGATTGATATGCACATTTTTGTTATTGGTCCTTCCTGCTGCTTGGAACAGGATATGATGCCTGGAGCTCCTAGCCAGACTATTAGGATGGTATAGCAGAGACCTGAAAGGAGCATGGGCTCCTGAAGAAGTTGTGAACCTGCCTTATCATCTCTTTTGTGAGGAAAATAAAACTCCCAGCTTGCTTGAGCCAGGGTTATTTTTCTTATGTAGTAGCTATACTCAATCCTAACAGTTAAAGATACAAAAATACACCGCCCCCATTGTTTTATCTCGATTCTTTATTTAAAAGTAAAATTTATAAAATTAGAGTCATAAAAGTAATAAAATAATGCTGCAGTCTAAGAATGTCCACACACAGTCACAAGCCTCTACCTTTGCAGAAAATTGGGAGGAAACTTGTTTGTTTTTAAATGTTTGACCTCCTTGATTCTCAGCCTTCACAAACTTGTGTCTTCAAGGCTTGTTTGTTGTTCTCCAATTTCAGTAACTATGTGGCTTCCAAAAGAAACTTATCTTGCTTCTGCCTCTGAGAAAGAGAGTCCCTTGTCTTTGCTTGAACTCTGTGGCAGTGAGACATTTGTATCCTATAGCTGAAATCAGTGTATCTTCAAATTTCAGCTGCATGAGAGTCACATGGGCTATTTGAAAATTAAAAAATCAGATTTTTTAGACTTACCATAGAGAACAATCAGTTGTTCTGTGGCAGGGCCCAGGAATTTGCATTTTTAATACTCCAGACAGTTCTTATGTGATTCACGAGTTGCCCTTTGAGAAACCCTGCTAAACTTTCTCTCTAATCATTGCTTCATGCTATGTTATCTGACCCAAAGTCGTGAAGTGTGGGAGAGGGGGAAGTATATTTTGGTGTCTTCAACAGTTAGAGATTGAGTGAAGATGCATATACAAAAACAAAACAAAACTAAACAAAAATCAAACTTTGGCTTAAACAAGATAGGGGATATATTTTCCTCTCATGTAAGCCTTGCTAAGTTATGAATTAACAAAGATGATCTCTAAAATTTAGTAAGCTAGGTCAGGGTAATATGGCTTATTTTTTACTTACTATAGAAAATTTCTTGTAATATTTAATTTGCACTAATTGGTATGACTGGCAGATGGATAGGTAGGTCTCCTACTTTTGCATAGTTCCAACTTGCCTTTCTTGTTCTTAATTATGAAAGATTAATTTTATTTTGCATGACATTCACAGAGAGTTGCCAATACCTTTTCTCAAAGGGCATAATTTAACATAGAAGACCAAAATTTTAATAAAAGTTTGGAAGTGTTGCAAATAATTTTACAGGAGCTACCAAATGATTTCAATTTAATGCTGCATATTAAAGACAACAATTATGAAAAAGTGGAACCTAGGCCACACTCAGAAAGAGAATATGAGTCCATCTCCATAGTGTTAACACAGATCATCTTCTGCTTTCAGAGAGGATATGTTCCTGGAAAATGTGATGAAATGGAATGTAAAAAACTAAAATAATCAGCCTATATATTTTAAGACAAAGCTAGATATTTCACAAAATCTGCAATTTTACCTGACTGTTCAATTATATATTACTAGTATTTCATACATACTCTTGTTATTGAATTCATTCTTTTCCTTCAGCCAGGTTTAAGTAAATTAATGTTTGTTTTTGTTTTTTGTTTTTGTAATACTACTGCTACTACTGCTACTGTTAGTAGTACTACTACTGCCACTTTATCTTCATCTTTACCCCCACTATTTATATATCCTCTCAACATAATGTCAATATTACAGGTACTCTATCTAAAATTCATCTTGGTAATGACACATTTCCCTGTTACTATATAGAGTGGTTGATCTGTGGGCCTGATGCAGTTACTGTCCGGACACCTTTGTTCTCCATCATCCTGAGGATTCGCTTCATTTCTCTTTTTTCTTTCTTCCTTTTTTTTTTATAATTTATTTTTTTTATTTTTTATTTTTTTATTGTTTATTGGGGTAACATTGGTTAATACAAATGTATAATTTTCAGGTGTACATTATAATTTGACATCTATATATTCTTTAGGTGATTACCACCTAAAGTCTAGTTTCCTTCAACTACCATATATTTGAGCTCCTTTACCCACTTCACCCTCTCCCTAACTCCCTATATTTGACCCCCTTTATGCTGTCTACCTCACCTTTCCTCCCCCACCCTCTATTCTCTGATAACTACTAGTCCATTGTTCATGTCCCTGAGACTCTATTTGTTTGTCCTGTTCATTTTTTGCTTTTAGGTTTATATCCCACATATCAGTGACATCATGTGATTTTCAACTTTTTCTGCCTGGCTTATTTCACTTAGCATGATTATCTCAAGGTCCATCCAGGTTGTTGCAAATGGTAGTATTTCATCTGTTCTTATGGCTGAGTAATATTCCATTGTATATATGTACCACAGCTTCTTTAGCCAATCATCTATTGTAGGACACTTCGGTATCCTGGCCACTGTGAATAATGCTGCTATGAACATCAATGTGCAAATATCTTTTCAGATATGAGTTTTCAAGTTTTTGGGGTAAATACCCAGTAGAGGAATTGCTGGATTCTATGGTAGATCAATTCCTAGTTTTTTGAGGAATGTTCATACTGTTTTCCATAGTGGCTGTACAAATTTGCAGGTCCTCCAACAGTGTATGAGCGTTCCTTTTTCTCTGCATCCTCTCCAACATTTGTTATTACTTGTCCTGTTTATTATAGCCATTCTAACAGGTGCGAGATGGTGTCTCATTGTGATTTTGATTCGCATTTCCCTAATAGCTAGCGACGTTGAGAATCTTTTCTTACATTTGTTGGTCATTTGTATGTCCTCTAGGGAGAAGTATCTGTTTAGGTCCTCTGCCCATTTTTGATTGGATTGTTTGTTTTTTTGTTACTATTGAGTCGTATGAGTTCTTTGTATATTTTGGATAGTAAGCCCTTATTGGAAGCATTGCTTGCAAATATATTTTCCCATTTGGATGGTTATCTCTTTACCTTGTTGATGATTTTTTTGTGGAGCAGAAGCTTTTTAGTTTGATGTAGTCCCATTCATGTATTTTTGCTTTTACCTCACTTGCCTTTGAGGTCAAATTCATAAAATCCTCTTTAAGTCCAAGGTCCTCGTGTTTAGTTCCTATATTTTTTCTATGCATTTTATTGTTTTAGGTTTTCTATTCAGGTCCTCAATCCATTTTGAGTTAATTTTGGTATGTGTCTAGTTTCATTCTTTTGCAGGTGGCTTTCCAATTTTCCCATCCCCATTTATTGAAGAGGCTTTCCTTTCTCCGCTGTATGTTTTGGCTACTTTGTTGAAAATTATTTGCCCATATAAATACAGATTTACTTCTGGACTCTCGATTCTGTTTCACTGGTCCGTGCGTCTGTTATGCTGCCAATACTATGACATTTTGATTACTGTTGCTTTGTAGTATAATTTGAAGTTGGCAGAGTGATGCCTCCAGCCTCATTCTTTTTTCTCAGAATTGCTTTGGCAATTCAGGGTCTTTTGTGCTTCCATACAAATCTGATTATTTTTTGTTCTGTTTCTTTAAAAAAAGCTGGTGGGATTTTGATGGGGATTGCATTAAATCTGTACAATACTTTAGGTAATAAGGTCATTTTAACTATGTTGATTCTTCCAATCCAAGATCACATAATATTTTTCCATTCTTTTTGTATCTTCTTCGATTTCTTTTAGTAGGGCCTTGTAGTTTTCACATGTTTCGTTAAATTGATTCCTAGGTATTTTATTCTTTTTTGTTGCAATTGCAAAAGGAATATTTTTTCCACTTCTTTTTCTGATGCTTCATTATGAGAGTACAGGAACGCTATGAATTTTTGAACGTTGATTTTGTATCCAGAGACTTTACTGTATTTGCTTATTGTTTCTAGTAGTGTTCTTGTGGAGTCTTTAGGGTTTTCTATATAGAGAATCCTGTCATCTGCAAATAGTGTCAGCTCAACTTCTTTGTTTCCTTTTGGATACCTTTTATATCTTTCTCTTGCCTGATTGCACTTGCTAGAATCTCCAATGTTATATTGAATAACAGTGGCGATAGTGAACAGTCTTGCCTTGTTCCTGATCTTAGAGGGAAGATTTTCAGTTTTTCACCATTAAGTATAATGTTGGATGAAGGTTTGTCATAAATGGGCTTTATTATGTTAAGGTACTTTCCTTCTATACTGATTTTGTGAAGTGTTTTGACCATAAATAGATGCTGTATTTTGTTGAAGGCTTTTTCTTCATCTATTGATATCATCATATGATTCTTATTTTTTAATTTGTTTATGTGATATATCACATTAATCGATTTGCATATGTTGAACCATCCCTGTGACCCTGGGATGAAGCCCACTTGATAGTGGTGTATAATCTTTTTAATATGTTGCTGTATTCGGTTCGCTAGTATCTTATTGAGGATTTTTGCATCTGTGTTCATGAGAGATGTTTGTCTGCAGTTTCCTTTTTTGTGTTATTTTTACCAGGTTTTGATATCAGAGTAATATTAGCCTCATAAAATGAGTTGGGAAATATTTCTTTCTCTTCGATTTTTTGGAAGAGTTTGAGGAGAATAGTTATTAAAGCTTCTTTGAGTGTTTGGTTGAATTCACTGGTGAAGCCATCTGGTCCTGGACTTTTACTTTTTGGTAGGTTTTTGATGATTGTTTCAATTTCCACATTGCTGATCGGTCTATTTAGATTTTCCTGTTGTTCTTGATTCAGTCTGTGAAGGTTGTATTTTCCTAAGTATTGGTCCATTTCTTCTAGTTATTAAATTTGGTGCTATATACTTTTTCACAGTATTCTTGTATGATCCTTTGTATTTCTGATATGTCAGTCATAATTTCCCCTCTTTCATCCCTGATTTTGCTTATTTGTGTTCTTTCTCTTTTTTCTTTAGTGAATCTAGCCAAGAATTTGTCAATTTTATTAACCTTCTCAAAGAACCAGCTCTTTGTTGTATTTAGTTTTTCTTTTTTTTTTCTTTTCAATTTCATTTTATTTCTGTTCTAATTTTGATTATTTCTTTCCTTCTGCTAACTTTAGGCCTCATTTGTTCTTCCTTTTTTAGTTTTTTAAGATGAAGCATCAGGTTGTTTATTTGGGCTCATTCTTATTTTTGGAGATAGGCCTGTAATGATATGAACTTTCCTCTTATGACCGCTTTTGCTGTGTCCCAAAAGTTTTGATATGTTGTACATCATTATCATTCATTTCTATGTATCTCTTGATCTCTCTTTTTATTTCTTCCTTGACCCAGTTATTTTTCAGTAGCATGTTGTTCAATCTCCACGTATTTGTGGTTCTTCCTGCTTTCTTTTTGCAGTTGATCTCTAGTTTCAAAGCATTATGATCAGAGAATATGGTTGGTATGATTTCAACCCTCTTATATTTGTTGAGGCTATCTCTGTGTCTCAGTATGTGGCTGATTCTTGAGAATGTTCCCTGTGCACTAGAGAAGAAGGTATAAGCAGCTGTTTTGGGATGGAAGACTCTATATATGTCAATTACATCCAGTGGGTCTAATGTGTCATTTAAGGATCTTATTTCCTTATTGATTTTCCATTTGGATGATCTGTCCATATCTCACAGTGGGGTATTTAGGTCCCTTATTACAATAGTGTTTTGGTCTATTTTTCCCTTTAGTTCTGTTAATACTTGCTTTACATATTTCAGGGCTCCCTCAATGGGAGCATGGATATTAATAAGTGTTATGTCTTCTTGGTGCATGCTTCCCTTTATCATTATGAGGTGTCCCTCAGTATCTTTACCTGTTTTATTTTGAAGTCTATTTCATCCGATATTAGTACCGCTACTCCCACTTTTCTCTGAATGCCATTTGTTTGAAATATATTTTCCACCCTTTCACTTGGAGTCTATATTTGTCTTTGGAGCTGAGTTGTATCTCCTGGAGGCAGCATATGGTTGGGTTTTGTTTTTTGATCCATTCTGCAACTCTATGCCTTTTTGTTGGTGAATTCAGTCCATTTACATTTAAGGTGGTTGTTGAAATATGAGATCTTCTTATTAGCCATTTTACCTTTTGCTTTTTGGTAGCTCGGTGTTTCCATTTGCTTCCCTGTCCTTGTGTTTCGGCTTTCTTTATTTTGGTTGGTTTTTGTGGGTTTTGCCTCTGGTTCTTCTTGTTTTATGTTATATACTTCAGTTCTGAATCTTTGGTGTGTGGTTACTATTATGAATATGAAAAGGATATATATATATTCGTCCATTTTCTTCTGCATGTGCCTTATCTCTTTTCCCTTTTGTGAATTTGGATCTTTGAATCTTCCTCTTTTTAGTCATTGTTATCTCAGTTTGTCCCTATGTATGCTGAACATTCATTACTATCTTGCTATAGCAATTTTCTTATTATTTAAGCTTATAATGCTCTGTTCTTAGTAAGGATTATACTCCTCTGCTTCTATTTACCTGACAGTCACTTTACTCCTAATTATGTATTTTTTTTTTTGTCATTTTGTTTTAGGTGAACTGACCCCTTTCAGTATTTCCTGTAGTGCAGACCTCGTAGTGAAGAATTCCCTCAATTTTTGTATGTCTGGAAAGGTCTTAATTTCTCCTTCATATCCAAAGGAGAGCTTAGCTCGATACATTATTCTAGACTAATAGTTCCTTTCTCTTAATGGTTTAAATATTTGATTTTATTTTTTTCTGGCATGTAAGGTCTGCACTGATACGTCCGATGATAAGCTAATGGGTTTTCCTATATAAATTACTGTTTTCTTCTCTCTGGCTTCCCTGAGAATTCTATCTTTGTCATTGATTTTCGATAACTTTAATACAATGTGTCTTGTTGAAGGCCTTTTCAGGTTGAGATAATTGGTTGTTATGTTGACTTCTTGAATTTCAAGCTCTAGCTCATTCCTTAGATTTGGGAAATTCTCATCCACTATTTGTCTGAACATACGTTTTTGTCCCTTCTCCTTTTCCTCGCCATCAATAATGTCCATTATTCTTGTTTCCTCTCCTGATTATATCAACTAGTTCTTGTATTTCTCTTTCATTATTTTTTATTTTAGTTTCTCTCTTCTTCCTTCTTATTTACTTTTAGCTTTCTGTCTTCGATATCACTGATCCTTTCCTCCATTTGGTCGACTCTATTTCCTAAGCTTGCTCTTTCATTTTTCAACTCTTGCAGTGTTTTTGTTTGTTTGTTTTGTCTCCAGAAGCTCTATTCAGTCTTCTTTAGGGTTTAAATCTTCTTGTTCTGCTTATCTGGTTGTTTTTTCAATCCCTGAAATTGTTGATATGACTCTTTTTGAAACTCACTGAGTTATTTCAGAAGTAACATCCTGAATTCTCTGTCATTTAAGTTGCATATTTCTACATCTGTAAGCTTATTTTCTGGAGATTTTTTTTCTTTCTTTCTGATATGCCTTGACACCTTGGTTGTTCATGGTGTTTAATGGACTATTTCTCCACCTGGACATTAATGGAAGTATATCCTCCTGTTTTTCCAGAAAGAAGATTTATTATATAGAGGTCTCTGTTTAGCCTGCTGCAAAGAAGATATTTTTCTTTTGGTTTCCAGTAGGTGGTGTCTAAGCCTCTTGAATCCCTGCTTTATATAAAGCCTAAATAATGTCTTTTTTATTTTCTTGTAGAATTTAATCACACTCACTACTCTCAGTTTCAGTCCCTGTCAATGTTAGCAACAGTTTCAATAGAGTTTGCTCAGATTCCCCTGGGGTTCCGCGGTGATCAGTCTCAGAAGGTATGGGGAGAGGAGCCCTCTGGGTTGGGATATGGGGGCAGCTCAGCCTTAGTTTTGCAACCAGGGCTGGTAAAAATCAACTGTTGTTTCTCTGCGGTCCCAACCCGTTTCTCTGTTTTCTGCCCTGATGACTGGGCCCTGCTGCCAGCTGCGTAGATGTCATGGCACTTCCAGGCAGGGCTGTTCAGGGAAGTCGCCTCACCTTCACCCCTCCCCTTCCTCCTGCAGGGAGCTCTGGAGGCTGTGAGAGGAAGCTTCTTTATTTCTCCCAGTCCACCTCTCAACACCAAGGGCCTGACCTGTGGTAGTTCTTATGTGTAGATCCCATGCTCAGACATGCTAGTGTGCAGTTTGGGTGTTTTTTATTCAGTTTTAGACGTTGAGATTATTATCATTTCAAGGGGAGAGATCTGAGGACGTCTCTCACTCTGCCATGTTTCCCAGAATCTCATTTCTCTTTCATGTTGGGTATATTCTTATAGCTCTCTGGCCTTTCTTTTCTCAGTTCATACCTTGTTCCTATGAAACACAATTTCTAGCAATATCTTCAAAAAGGTTGCATGATGGGTAAACTTTTTGAGATCTTGCATGTTTGAAATTGTCTTTATATTATACTATTGCTCTTAATGGTATAATAAAATAAACTAGTTGGTTTGGCTGGGTCTAAAATTCTTGGTTCAAAATTATGTTCCTTTGTAATTCTGATCACAATGCTCCACTGTCTTCTAGCTTCTATTTTAGTATTGTTGGGTAGCCAGTTAACCATGAGCGACAGAGGAAACAAAGGAATAGAGGCTCAGTCTAGAGACCACCCAAAAACACTCTACTGGTAGTTAGAGAATTCCTCCTGCATCCCCAGAGACAAAGGACAGAAGGGTCATAGTCTTAGCTGGCCTAATCTGTCTACAGACACCTGGGCAGTAGGTACTACCCTAATTTGCTTACAATTTAAGCTTTGTTATAATACTATGTTTATGCCTGGAAGTTCATGAATCTAATTATAACAGACTGAATTCTGAGTAAGCACATGAACACTAGGTAAAGAGTTATAAAGCAGCCAGATGTCAATCAAAATGACCTCACTTGCTAATCACCTAGGAATACCTTTGGAACCACTCATCATGGTTCAAATATAAGGCAGACATTCCTGCTCTGGGCCCCTTCTTTTTGTCCTTTTGGGCTCTCTTTCTTTTGTGGCCTTTTTTTGGTTACAGCCCTGGAACCATGTGCCTCCTTGAGGCATGCTTTGTTTTTCTCCATGGGCCTCCTTGGGGTGTTCTCTGTCTTTTTAAAATATACTTTTAATAAAACTATTAAATCTCAATGACCTGTGATTCTTCACTGCATCACTTGAGGAGGGACCAAGGGAAAATGCTAACTACATGTCTGCATACTTATCCCTCTCCCTCCCCACCACTGTTGGGCAATGCCAAACTCTGATTGGCCCCAACAGTGACAGCATTGAGAAATCCAGTGCCATTCCAATTCCTGATCATTGTATGAACTATGATTTATTGCTCTTAATTCTTTTAAAAGTTTTTTGTTTTCCTTGGTGATCTTTAGCTTAATATAATGTATCTTGATATAGGTCTATTTTATTTATTATGTCAGATCTTTGGTGAAAGTTTTCAATCTAGAGATTCATACTTTTCAGTTCTATGAATTTGTCCTGAATTGTTAATTTGATCATTATTTTTTTCCACTCTGTTCACTCTATTTTTCTTCATGGCACTCCTATTATTTTGATGTTAGACCTTATGGATTGACTTCTAATTTTTTTAAAAATGTTTCTGTGTTATTTTCCATCTCTTTGCTTTTTTTTCTATACTTTTACCCATGTTTTCTCAATTTTATTGTTCAGATCTTATGTTGATTATTTAATAAGTACTATTATACTTTTATTTTCCAAGATCTATTTTGGTTTCTTTCTTCTTCCTTCCTTCCTTCCTTCCTTCCTTCCTTCCTTCCTTCCTTCCTTCCTTCCTTCCTTCCTTCCTTCCTTTCTCTCTCTCTCTCTCTCTCTCTCTCTCTCTCTCTCTCTCTTTCTTCTTCCTTCCTTCCTTCCTTCCTTCCTTCCTTCCTTCCTTCCTTCCTTCCTTCTTTCTTTCTTTCTCTTTCTTTCTTTCTTTCTTTCTTTCTTTCTTTCTTTCTTTCTTTCTTTCTTTCTTTCTTTCTCTCTCTCTCTCTCTCTCTCTCTCTTTCTTTCTTTCTTTCTTTCTTCTCTCTCTCTCTCTCTCTCTCTCTCTCTCCCCCTCCCTCCCTCCCTCCCTCCTTCCCTCCCTCCCTCCCTCTCTCTCTCCCTCCCTCTCTCTCTCTTTCTCTCTTTCTCACTCCCTCCCTCACTTCCTGCCTCCCTCCCACCCTTCCTTCCTTTTCTTTGTGTGGCATAGACAGTCAGCTCTCCAATACAGATTTGCATCTCTTTTCTTAAAATAGAGTTGTGAATGGAAAGTGACTACTCAGTCAGGGACCACATTTCCAAGCTTCTCTTGCATCTTGCTAATGGAAAGCGGACAAGTTAGTGTATATTTTTCTAGGCCAAAGAGTTAGGAACTAGATATGTTCCCTTGGACATTTCTTTCATCATTTGTCAGATGAATAGATAGAATTCTAAAGAACAAAAAGATGGAGGGAGCTATGTGGAACAGAGCCCATCCTGCAATTACTAATTAAAACAAATTTTTTTTTTCTTCTAGTATAACATTGCTTTCCTTCAGGTTGCTTTTACGGATGCTTGGCTTGGCCACTGTCATTTAGAAGTTTGCTTCAAATGTCTTCATTGTCCATTTATATTTATGATGAGGGCATCGAAAAACTCCTGTTTGGAAGGTCTGTGTGTGTGAGGAGGGGTGCATGGACCATAGACTTCAGAGTGGAGGGATTTGACTAGTATGTTTCCTTGGGAAACCTTTTATGAGAACATTTTTAAGACTTTTCTGTTGGACTTGCAAGATTGCCCAGAAAAGTTGCTTTTGACCTCCTGCCTGGAGGATATAGTCCTCATAGCTAGCATTCTGAGAGTGTGTTATGTGTGTGTTCTGGGCTGAGATGCCAGGGATCTCAACATTCAGTGTAGGGACTTTCATTTAATACCATTGTTTCCCTTAGGGTACCTATGCCTGAAATTCCGCCCAGTGACCCTCGAGTAGAGACAACTCCAGTTTCACTCTCCCTTCTAGTCTGCCAGAGTGAGAGTGGTGTGGCTGTCCAGCTTCACAAGTTTGGTGAGGGTCCAGGAGGTCTAATTGTTTCTCAGAAATGACTCTCAAACAATCCTGCTGTTTTTATTATCACTTTACCCCCAATTCTTTTAGGGGTTTCTGGTCAGCTAAATCTTGGGTCTTTGTTGATTCTGTCACATGCACTGTGTTGCTTCTCAGCTTTTCCTACTACTGAGTTAGAATTCAGCTTTCTCAGATTTGTCAAGTAATTTACCACTCATCTAGCTGCTTTCTAACTTCCAAAACTGTTGTTTTTGTCTCTTTTCCAAATACTCTGTCCATGTGAGTTTATGCCTTTATTTAAAAACAATAAAGCTTATTGGGCTTTTAGAAGACAGCAGAGGCCTATAAGTGCATTAATTGACCATATTTATCTGGAAACTTAAAAAAAGTTAATTAAAACCAACTCAATTTTATAGTTTCCAAAATAGCAGGATGTCCGGTAAGTACCTTTTTTCTTTCTCTTCTGAATTGTTCAATGACTCCAGAGGACTACTCAAAGGGGCAGATCTTGGTGACAATAGCTTCAGCAAGACGGAATTGGAGAATTGACTGATTCACTAGTGGGACTCATTTTTCTGCGGCTGTTTCTGTAACTTGTGTACTGTTGTGTTGCTCTTATAAATTAATTTGGCAGACTTGACTGCTGCATTTATGTTTTGCTGGTCCAGATCCTTGCACGTGTTCTCTGATAGAGGTTAACTTCACTCTTTCAGCCAAGGGTATTTTCTCTTAGAGATGCATCTTTTTAGTTCATATCTACATGCTCAGCTATTATTTCCAGAGTATAGCCCACATTGGCTAAAATGAGCATCCAGCTTCAGCTACACATTGTGCCAGAACCAAGCTTCACTGAATAAGCCTGAGACACCAATTCAGAGTTCTTGTCCCTAACAGTAAGTGATTCTTAATAGAAGCACTTATTGTTAGGGGCAAGGAATGAATTCCTGCTGAAATTCATCCGATTGACTAGAAATCTGGATACTGCCTGAAAGCTCTCAGCCCCTGACATAAGGAAAAGCACATATTTTTCTGATTAGCCACGCTCGTATGAGATTTGAAAGGTGAGAGAGAACCAGAAATCTATTATTACTGTCAGATATTTGGTCATGGTCAGATATGTGGGCTTTAACTGATGTGAGATTTTGCAGGGACCTTCAGTATTGTCCTGTGAATGACTTACCTCTGTTCTAGAGGTAGCTCTGATCACTGTGAGCATTTTTCTGTGGTTACTGCAAACTTTCGAATCTCTGAGAGGTAATGGGAAACTCTGAATGCCAGTGGCCAGATTTCCTGACCTCCTCTGGCATGTCTGGCATGTATTAATTCTCTTTCTTCCTGAAACACTAGAGTGGCCAGATCGTGACCACTATTATACCCATATTTTTCTGTTGCACATTTTACTTAGAGCATGGAGTGCCTATTGCCTACACTGAGAAGAACATGGTAACTTCCAAATAGAAGCTGCTTTGAGGGGATTTTGTTTGTGGCATGAGAGTTAAGTTCCACTGAACTAGGTACTCTGCTCCACAGAGAAGGGAAATCCAAGAGTCAAATGTAAATTATTTGAGGATTGCTTTTATTTTCTAAAAGGGCCATGAAACGAGGTTAGAGAAAAGTTAATTTTGGTAAAGAAATAAGAAAATAAAAACTTTTTATGTTTTATCCAGAAATCAAAGTCACATTGGTAGGCACTATGTAAGTGGTATAGCAACCAAAGCTATAATTCAGTGGATCCCAGCCTATCTAATCTAAATCTATTATTGTCCACATTGTCATCCTATGGAAAAATTAGAAAACATTTTTTGGTCTTTTATTTCCCCCAAAGAACTTTACTGGATTTCTCTATTTGTTATGAAAAGATTCCCTTTTACATTAAATATACTAATAAATTTTTTAGTGACTCAGCTATTATTTTCATTTTTGCTCATTTCTATCTCACTGGAATTTTAGACAAAAAAAAATCTCTGAAAAAGGAAAATATATAATTATAAGAATATAACCTTGTCACATCAAGTTTCTTTGAGAAATGTATAAATTCATTATATATCGCAGGATATCCATCAAGATCAGATAATTGAACTTTTCAGAATAGTCTTTTTAAAGTAGTTTAATGCATACAGAGCATTATTTATTTCTTATTATTTTAATGGGAACTGTTAATAGATTGTAAAAGAATGCTCCAATTGGCCCAAATATGTTCTGAACTCAAATTATGAAAAAGTTGTAGTATATAGGGTTCATTCAGAGGCCAGTTGTTTGGAACTTGTAACACATTTTCCTAAAGAAATATGATTTATTTTGTTTATGTAATATTATACCCTCCTTACTCCAGAAAAATATTGAAAGAAGCTTATGAAATTAAGTGTAAGGTAAACTAAGAAAACTTTAAAATTAAAAAGAGGAATAAAAAAGATTTTTTTTTAAGTGAGGCAGGTCAATATAGATAAAAGAAAAGAGAAAATAATATCAGATAAATTCATGTTGTAATCTTTGTGCTGGAAAAAAAAAAAACATGGTCATGTGAACTTGGTCAAGCTTCTGAATCTCAGTGTCCACATGTAGGAAATGGATATAAAGTTTAAGCAACCTGGCCATTGAATGTGATCCATGGCATAACCTTAATAGAAGACTCCTTCTCCCTCAGATCTCCTTTGCATTTCCTCTAAGATCTCTGGCTCAGGAGGAGTGAGGGCAATTCTGAAAAGGGCTGCCTGCAGAGCAGTAATCTCTCTACTCCTATTTTTCTGGACGCTGGACCAGTTGCTCTCTTCTGCTTGCACTGGTGCTGAGCTCCCCTGATGTAGTGGCCTCTATGCCACTCAGAGAACCTATGCTTGTGCTGCTGTCAACCTCCTTTGATTTACTCCATTGACTCTTACTAATCTCTTCCAGTAGCCAGGAAATCGCCTTTGCTTGCTATTCCCAACTCTAAAGCTCTTGAATCCATAATGATGCTGACTTCTTCTTAATATTGCACCTTTCTATTTCCCAGAGGACAGAACTTTTGGCAGGCCAGGTTAAGGAATGATCAAGCCTGGTCGGACCCTCACCTGGAACTACTGGTTCCTCTGCATTCTCCACCCTGCTGGTCCTCCTGGATCACGCTTACCCATCCGCGGGCTTTTCTCCGGAGTTCCAAGGGTTCTCTCCTGCCTAAGACAACTTTGGGGAAACTTCCAAGCCTTCAAACAAGATTGGATCCCAATGGGAACACAAGTTCAACTTCTCTCCCATGGATCACGGGACGCCAACCAAATGCAGGAATGCAGCCTTTACTTAGATTTCAAGGTCCGCTAAGGAGGCTAATCCTCACAGAGTGCAGAGTAGACCGCGAGGGGGCAGTGTTGATTAATTTTGCATTCCAGGCTAACACTCATGGGGAATACAGCCCCAAACCTTTTGTTGAGCTCAATTGTGAAGCCTAAATAAGATAATGTAATAGTTGCAATTACTGTTTCTTAAAAGCCTTATAAGTGCCAAGTATTTTATATATTATGTAATTTAATTCTCATGTGTCCAAGATAACACTTGTGGGTTTCTCTGCCCAAAGAGATTTAAATAGCATTGCTTCAGAAACCAGTCATTCCATGACTCCTTCCTACATGTTCTGTTAATTTCTCTGTGTTAAATGCTTGGTTCCCTCCGCCTGTGGCCTTCTGAAATTGTCCATGCTGCCTCTATTTGCACAAATCAAATCTAGTTTTCCCATAAGTTTCCATAGGACACTGATTCCACAGGATCCACAGGAAGGGGTCAGGTTTTTGTCTTTTTTTTTTTTTGGTAAAGCCTCTATTCTCCTTCCCTGTCTTCCTCAGAGAATTAGATTCCCTGTTTTCTCTCTCATTACAAATGAATGTGTTTTATTGCTTGAGCTTCTCTCTCACCCAAGTTACTTATTCTCAAACATTGGGAAGAGAGAGCAATCTTAAAAGTGAGATCTTGCTGGAAGAGTTTATATGTGTGAACTTGTTGTCAATAGAATGCTTATAATTTAGGAACTTTGAGCATATGCAAAAAAGGCTCTTATACTAATCAGAATTTCATAGTTGTTCTCCAGCAGTTACATGTAGAGTGAGTTAATTATAAACCAATGCCTAAAAAAGTTCACACCGAGAGAAGATATCAGAAATATCTCAAATGAATATTAATGTTTTGAAATGTCTATGTAATTGAAATAAATTTAAATGTAAAAATAATTTGAAGAATGCTAATGCAATGGCAGAATCTCCCACAGATAAATATGTCAAAACACTTTAGAATTTTTCTGAGGCTATGACAGAAACCTGCATTGCAAGCAAGCTGCAAGATACATAGATTTGACTTCGTTTTTGCATTTCAGCCTACTTATTTGGGTTTTCATATTTGCATCGTTAGTCAGAAGATTTTGCTTTGACCTTGTTGATTTTTTCTGTCTTGCTGATTTTTCTTGGAAAAGTTACCTTCATTTTTATTTTCACTTAGTTTGTAGTTGACTGACTTCCCTAAATGTGCAGGTTATGGTTTGGGAGTCATAAATAAACTTCCATTTTAAGATGATTAACAATTTAAAAAATATATTGGTCAGACAAACATTGCATTATTCCACTTATATAAAGTGCCTAAAATAATCAAACTCATAGAAGCAGAGAGTAGCATGGTGATTGCTCTGGACTGGGGGAGGGGGAAGTGAGGAGGAGGATGGATTTAAGATTTTAGTTTTGCAAAATGAATAGGTCTTGGAGATCTGCTGTACAGCACTGTGCCCCTAGTTAACACTGCTGTTATTGTGCACTTAAAAAAAAAAAATAAAGAGGGTAGATCACATGTTAAGTGTTCTTTCCATAAAAGAAAACAAAACAAAACACAAAAACAATAATACAAAAAAGGAGCATGAGGAAACTTTTGGAGATGATTGATATATATATTTATTATATTGATTACATTCATGGTTTGTGAGTACATACATATGTACAAGCTCATCAAATTGTGTACATTAAATTTGTCCAGTCTTTTTGTATATTAGTTATACTTCAATAATCTGTTTAAAAAAGAAATCTCTATGGTAAAAAAGAGTTACTAAAAATGTTTTGGTACATCTGATTAAGCTGCTACAAAAGTCAAGTGAAAAAGGAGGAGGCATGACTATTTTTATTTCCCAAGGCTCAGACACATTAAATGCGTTGACCCAGGCCACTGTATAATTCTTAACAGTTTGTATTTTGCTAGATCATTTCAAAATGATTTCAAATACATTATCTCATTTGAGATAGATTTCTACATTCTCTTTAGTCAACATATTATCAAGTTCATTCTTTGTCATGTGTTTTTCCACTTTTCAAATCTTTTATTCTTAAGACTCAGAATATATGTAGTTTTTTCTAACTTCCAACAGGAAGGGATTTACCCCATTTTGACCTCCAATAGCAATTCTATGACCCTTGCTGCATACTTTTTTTCAGAGCACTATTTTCTCTATCTGATTTATTGACATTTTTTGATGGGAAATTTGGGAAATTACTAATCTTTGTATACTTTCAAAGGCTTACTACAATGTTTTTCCCACAGTAGTTATTCAAGAAATCCTTGTTGAAATAAATGCATAAGATAGGTCCCCTTTCTTTCTATTGTCTGTCACTGATCCTGTCCTTTCTGTCCAGAATTTATGCCAGCTACTTGTCAATGTTTTCCCTCTACCACAGTTAAACTCTGTGCAAACTTTATAGTTAAAAACAAACAAACAAAAAACACAACAAAAACAAAAAAACACCTAACTCAAAACAAAAACAAAACAAAACAAAAAACTTCCTCTGGATTTGCTTATATTAATTTCTTCTCTTGAGATTCTCTTTGAAGTTTTCCAAAACTACTCTGTTGTAATTCATCTCTCCCTTCCTCATCCTCTTGCTTTTCGAGTTTGCGTCTGAATAGATGTATTTCTGTTCTCTGATTTTTCAAGAGCTCTTAGAGGGCAAGTCAAAAATGATATCTGTCTTCCAAGCTGATTGCTAAAACTAAATAAGATGACTATAGAATACTGTATCTTTTTCTCATGTTTTAAAATAGTCCCCAAGTGCTTAGCACAGGACTAGACAAATAATAGTAACCCAAAAAAACTTGTTGAATGGAATTGATTCACTTAATTCATTTTCTGGTGAGTCTGGTTTCAAGATTATGTGATGCTCTACACATATCTTCTCATGTGTTTTTCTATCTTTTAACATTACAAAGCAGTTTCTAGTCATCATTTACAATATTTAACACAACAGTTTATTGACTTTGGTTTTATTTCCTGACCAAATTGGGATGTTTTAGACTATAAATTGGGTTGTGAATCTAATATTATTAGGTTTCCTATAACAAAATTTAATTATTCTCATGTTCTAAATAGGTTAGATACTTCAATATTTCTAGCTGGCTTTTGAGAGATCATGAATGTATTTAATCTGAGAAATTTACTTAGTGATTCCTAATAAAAATAGAAAAATAAATTAATTTTTCAATGTTTTAATAGCGTCTTAGTATAATAAAGTTTAATGTCAAACTTCTTTATGGGAATTAAACACTCTGATATTGTTAGACATTTATAATGTTTCTATGGTTGATGGGAAGGCATTAGTGTTTGTGTAATACTCTGCTCTGATTTTCCTTCTGAGTTTATGTTTTCAGTGCCTTCCTCTGTGTCTGACACATAGTGGGTTTTCATTAAATGCTGGCGGAATAAGTATAAGATTTTATAGATAAAAGCTTTCATGTGATGTGGAGCAGATGGATGCCTCACATGCAGGTGGTTCTCTTCACAACTGAGGAACAATAACTTGGGTAACTCACTACTTTTATAGCAAGCAGTAAGCAAGCCTGCCCTTTGGGGAAATAGGTTACCTCATTTCTCAAGGTCGTTCAATGTAAATACAGTCCTGATAAAAGATATTCTATAGTGTACTCATGGCTTTTTATTCCTGGCACACTCAGCAAGGTGGGTAGAAGCACGAGAAATACATGAAGAACTGTCTCCTAACACTGACCTTGAAAATATTACTTTAATCCCATTTCAGCCAGATGAGAAGGTGAACAGAAAGTTTTGGAGTTGGCAGGGCTTTGTAGTATTTCTGAATTTCCATAGCAATTGCCTCCTCTGTGGAGCTATGCTCATACCAGGAGCATAAATTTAAATTCAGAAAAAATGTGCATATGCTTTGGGGACATTGGGGATTATGGAAAAAGGAGGCAACAGCTTTACCTTTTTGATTGCAGAACATGATCTCTTTCGTATGAAAAGAGGATAAATGAGATTATCTGAGTTTTCAGGGAGAATACTTAGCTGTGCTTTATTTTAATACATTTGCTTTCCAATTATTAAGCATTTGCTCAGCATGCCCTGTGAAGAGGCTTCATGAAAATGAAGAGCCCAAAAGGTCTTCAGCGTGCCTTGTTCTAAAGCTGGCCTCTGTGTTTGTTTGGCAGTTTATCAAAAGCCACATTAATCCTCATAAATAGTGCTTAATTGTCAAAAGACAGCCCCCTTGTTCTAGCCTTGCAGATTGAGCCATGCTTATTATTTTTCTTGACTTCTTGTACACAGGCTGCATGACTACCAAGTGATCATGTGTAAACAAGAGGCTGTTTTGTGCCGATAAATGGATTCCTACTGTTGCACGAGCCCCTAGGAGTCTGCATTGAAAACAAGCTGAGATGCAGAACAGAGCACAGCCTTTATTTTAACAGCAGGTGCTTATCATTGGTGACATTACCTGATACAGCTGATAGTCTAAAGCAGTATGACTTTGGAGCAAAATTTGGTTCATAAAGACTTACAAGGAGATAAACTATGACTACTAATAGGAATTGTGAACAATGCTTTGAATAGAATAATCTTCTCTCCTCCCCCTGAAATGAGACAAGGTAGACTTACCACTCCCAGTAATGTTCATAGTAGCTTCAGAAGCAAATCCCTTGTTCCTCCAAAAGAGAGGAACATCTTGTTACAATTGCTGCAAATTGTGTTAGTCTGAGCTAATTGGTGGAAATTTAGATTATAAGGAACTTGAAATTAATATTTTTAAAATGGTAGCCAATACAGTTGTTGGTGATAGCAGCTACTGGCTAAAAACCAATTCCATTTCTCCTGAGAGTGCTGATTCTGGAAGGTTGGTGCTAAGCCTTCACTGTTCTTGGGCCAAGTTATCTACTTACACCCTTTTCTACTTCTGGCACCAGCTTGTCAGGATATACCTGGTGAACTGGGAAAGAAAGCTGCGAGTAAGGCATGCTGGCAAGGGATTCACTGTTTTATGATAGAATGCACTTCTGAGACATAAAAATAAATTTAGCTCTTTCTCTACATTGTAAAGTTGGGCAAATAGCTTAAGGTCTATGCATCTCATTTTCATTATTTATAATAGCTCTTTTATTATTTTACTCACAGTGTTTATCTTTAAGATTAAATGAGATAACATAGTTACAAAAATAAGGAGTAAAAATCGGGAGCTTGTGGAGGCTTCTACTTAATTTTACTGAGAGACTGTTGTTATGGAGAAGATGAATCTCCAGGAAGCTGATGTCTGCTAGGCCCAGCTTGCCTGAGGAAAAAGAAAATTACATAATAAAAGAGAGAAAGATTTGGCATTCCCCTAAAGGGTTCTGGAGGGTTGAGGGAAGAGAGCCCAGGCTGGTAGGGGAATGATAAAATGATAATCCCTCAGCTGACAGAGATTTTTGAGGAAGGGAGTGGCTGAAGGAGATTAAGATATGATAGGGGTGTGTCTGAAATATGGCCCTTCATCTGTCCCTGTGACATCTTCAGAAAATCTACACTCTTCACCAAGACATTTGCATAAGTGGCTACAGCCATCATATGGTGGCTCTTGTAAACCAATGTGTAATAATTATGCATGAACAAGATAGCATCAAGCAATATCCTAATTTGGCAAAGGCATTCTGCTAAATTAATATTTCCATATTGTATATGGAGCAAAACTTAAGAAAAAAAACAAATTTAAGAATAGAATCTAAGTACTTTTCTAATTAAAAAAAGTAAGGACTAGCTGTTAGTAAATATGTCAAAAATATGAGTAAGTGATGAACAGATTTTTAAGCCCGAACATTGTGCCAACCCCATGTCATCTGTTAAATAAAAATATGTGGTGCCTCACAGAGGTGTTACCAGGTGACATGAATTATAATGGTTGTAGAAATGTGAAAAGCAAAGCCAAAGAGTCCCAAGCCCTTAAAAAATGAGGTCTACTATAATATCAAGTTAATTTAGAAATAAGTGTAAATTCAGAGGTAAAGTCACTCAGGACAATGAAAAAGTGATTCAAAAGCTCTAGTATTTTAAAGAATATTTTAAATATTAAAACAAGAGAAACAATTATAATGAAGTTTTGCATAGAGTTCATATGTTCTCTTACAGTATATTATAGTACAGTAATACCCAAAAGGTTAATTGAATTTATTTCAATTTTCTTTAAACCTCAGTTTTCAAAGGTTTATTTTCTTCTTAAAATAGAATTTTTTCAAAGGAACAATTTTTTGTATTGCCGCACTGGATTCAAACATAATTTGCACGTGTGCGTGTAGGGGGAGCTTGAGGTGGGGATATCACTAATTAAAAATTCAGTTTGTATAAAACTTCTCTGTAAAATATGAGAGTTATAGAAATCATTCTCTCATATCTCTTTATTATGATCTTTCTTTCTAGCTGGGTTATGAACTGCATTTAGAATATCTCATGTTATTTAGTATGGTGTAATAAACACAGTAAAACTTCAATAAATGTTTTTGCAATGGCTGGGTAAGCTAGAAAAAGACTTTTTTCACCCATACCATCATCTACCTATTAAAGTCCTTGTCAATACCTCAGCAAACAGATGATTGAGTTAATTTGGAGTTAGGATAGAAACAGCCCAGTATCTGAAACAGTTTCAGTAGGAATAGGCAGTATAAAGGTCATTAGAAAGGAGTCAGTTGTTTATTTTATTTTATTTTATTTTATTTTGTATGGCATGGCCTTTTTCTTTCAAAGAAGTGGTTTTTAAAATTACTAAAGAGGCCAAAAATATAATAAACTTTCTGTAAGAAGAGTATCAAAATATTATTCTTTGAACTGTATAACATTCCATTATCAACTATGTCTCCAGTTATATGTGTTGGATTTGAATTTATCCCATCAGATGTTAGGCTTCTTGACAGCACAACCTTGAGGTCTAGTTCTGAAATTTAGTTGGCTTAACAGTTTCTAGTTCCTCAATCAGAAGAGGAGGGATACTAACATCTCTTGGGATTGTGGAGGAAATAAAGTCCTATTGAGACGGGCGGTGAGGCTCTTCTGTTTTCACAAAGGAAAGACCCCCTGTGACAGTGTCGTGGCCACTTTTTCTAAGCTTATAAGTCGAGTGGTTGGCCTAGCCACAATCTAAATAGCAAAGCATGTTTTTTCTTAGTGCCCATGTTCCTGCAAAAGCATATTTTCTGATTGGACCACAGTCGAAAGCATAATTGAATGTTACGGAGACTCTCGGAACTTTAAACCATTCTCTTTTTCCTTTTTAATTTGACAACACAAACAAGTCTGATGTTTCCTTTCGCTGGCTCCAGATGTCCATTGTGAATGTAAATGATGAGCCAGTAGAGCTGAACAGAACTGATATTCAGAGTAAAAATGAATCATTGCACATCCTGCAGGTGCCTCTGCTGAGGGAATCTTTTCACTTTGAGGACATTAACAGATAAAATATACAGCTGGCCAAAGAAAGCCTTTAGGCTATTTCAAAGTTCTATACAAAATAAAATGCTTCATAAAGTTTACTTGAAAGTGGAATTTTATAAAATGTGGTTATCTCTGTTCTTTCATTTTTATTCCAATAATTCCAGGCAGTTTTCAAAGCTAAAAATACTATATTTAAGAATCAGATAAACTCCAGTATTTAGAGTTCTGACAGAAAGTAAAACTTTCCATTAGGCAAGTAATTCAGAGGTTGTATTAAAGTTAACAACAACAAAAATGCAATGATTTTTGTATTTTGTCAATAATGGCTGCTTGCAGCTTGATTATTTTGATATTTTCAAGATCCCTTACAGGCACACATTTGTGTCAAAGCCTTTCAAAGGACACCTAATGAGAACCATTTATGGAGATGGTATTGATGTCTAACTGGGGAGAGAACTGTTCATATACTTAGCATTTGAACTAGAACTCACCATCTGACTTTCTCAGTCAAGGTCTGAGATTTGGGAAGAATCTGTTGTCGAGTCCAAACTGTCTACTGAAGTACTTATGACTGCAGAATTTGGAACTGAAAAATGTCTCTCGAGAGTTTTCCCTCTCTTCTTTTCCTCAGAAGCCCCCAGCGATTATACTGCCTGTGTCTGCCGGGCTCTCCATGAGATGACAGCTGCATTTGTCTTCCCTCAAAGAACCCTGCATTTTGAAAAAATTTTCTTTCTTTCTAACTCCTTGCTAAAACACCAATTCTTTCAGCACAGCTGACCACAGCAAGAGGAAAGCAAACAGATGGAATTAATTCACTCTAAGATGAGAAAGTCTGCTAGCCTCCATGGGGGTATTTGCTTCATAAAAGAGTTTGCTTAAGAAGCTAAATTTATCTCTAATTTGCAGAACCTAGGAAATGAAGTCAAGAATTTCAGCTGTAGAGAAGAGACTTGGATTTTTGTATTCTTTCAGTATTTGGACCATAATAGATCAAAAAAGAGATATGCTAACTGACCTCATGCTGACCAGAAAAAAAAAAAAAAGATTACACTATTATTGAATGATTAACAAATTTAAGAAAAAAGACCATAATCAGAGATTGGTTGGTCTTGAAAGTATTGAAAAAAATAGTTACAGAGGTACATTTTGGCAAGGCCTATCCTAGCATAGTTCAGAGATGAGTGTCTCTTAGATAACAAAACTTTTGGTAATCTTTCTCTATTGGCAGGAAGATGCTATACAGATCTAATTCACATTAAGCATTTGATTCACCTCTAACTAATTCTCTGTTCTGTTTTCAAGCTTTCTATGCAAACTTCTGGTTATATTTACTTTCTAGGTAATTCTTTCCTTCTTTTGGCCAACATGGGAAGGGAATTATGGAAAATGTAGTTCCAGCTTAGCTAAATTGCCATGGTTCAAACACATTTCACAGAATAATAACACATTGGCATTCTGGTTTTAAATAACTTCTTCATAAACTTGTTAATAATAATCTGACCCAGAGTGATGAATCTACTCTTGATGTCCTCACAAAATAAGGGATCTGGATGAGGCCAGAGCCTGGGGAGAGTTCATCCCACAAAACTAATGAGTGACAACCTTTGGGACTTTTTATTAGACAGACCGCTTATCCCTGGGGCAGTGCAGAGGCAATCTTTCATCATTTTCCTACTGGTTGCCTGGTAATACTTTTTTTTTTTTTTAATTTCTAGACCTGGAATGTCTCAGATTCTCACTTCAGAGCTTACCATGGCCAGTGATTTTTCTTTAGTATTCAGAAGACAGAAAGTAAGAATAATAGTTCTTCTGTCTGAACATTATCCTTCTGCTCTAATTATCAAGAGTTCTTTCATTGTTTATCTTTATACTTCTATATTAACCAAAATATCCAAATATTATAGATATAGTTATAGATGTATACCTTGCTAGATATGTCAACCTACATTATCTTACTAGCTTTTCAAAGCATCCTTACGGTCTCATATAAGGAATTTGGTTCTATCTTCTGAGTGTCTATTTGGTGCTATTATAATTAAATTTACTTTTAACTGAAATGTTTAGTGTAATAGGTTAAACTTGATTGTATTTTCTAGTATATACTACATCCCAGGTAGTGATTCCAAAAAGGACATGGAGTCAGGTTGGGGAGGGAAGAGAGTATTGATGAACCAATACAAAGCCATTGTTACTCTTTGAAAAACCTCTTTTCGAAAAGTAGGTTATTCAGGAAAAATGTGAATAACAATTTATTAAATTAGAAATCTCCAACATCCTTCAGCTTTTATTCTCTAGTGGTTTCTAGTAAGCAATTGAACGTTAACAAAATGCAAGAAAGAAAATACTTGTAAAGCAACTTACTTTGGAAAGAATGAGTTGTAGCAACAGAGGAGTTATTTTCCAAATCTTTTGGCCCATAATTGTCAAAAAATTCAGAAAGTAGAAAAAAACAGGCTATAAGTTAGAACTAACACTACTAGAGAGAAGACTGTGGATCTCTCAGGCACTTGGGAGATCTGCAGAGAGAGAAGGTGGGCAAAGCCCCAACGTGGGAGACCAAACAAACACAAGGAGTCAAGGATGGCTTTTGTTCTGAGCTGAGCCTGCCTTAGTCAGGAGAAGCTAAAACTCCCTGTTTAACTCAGGAACATCTCTAGGGAGGCTAGACTGGGGACTGTATAGGTGGAGTTAAATGGGGGGTTTGGGGGTAAAATGGAAGTTGAGAGTACGAATGAAAGAAGTATAGCTATTGATAGGAAACTACTCACAAAGATGCAGACTTCTGGTAAAAGGGGTTAGAATAACACAGGGTGAATCAGTCAGTGACCAAATCTGGTAGGGGTGCTCTCATTTTTTTTCCGTGTTTTTGTGTAGCACTGAATGTCTCTTTAAAAATTCCCTCCTCTTCCTGTCTGGCTTCAGGTTCCTGGGACTTGGCAGCAAGACAATCAAATCACAGAGAGTAAGATACAAGGGAGAGGAAATAATTGAAAAGCTTACTTGCTTATTAGGTAATAAATTATGTTCTGGGATTGATGCCAGGGTGATTTTGGAAAGACCAATACATATTGACCTCTGAAAAAGATGGATTTATTATTGAACAGTCTTTGTATGAAATCTTAGCTAATGAGGGGGATGTCCAAGGCCCGTGGGTTAGGCAGCTCCTGGGCGCAGTTGCATCCAGGTTGGGAGGTTGGATTCTGCCGATATCTGTTTGGCAGAGAAACCACTGTTTGGAACCTCCTGCTAATCAGAAGCTTGTCCAGACCATTTCTCACTATGGTAGATCATCCTCTACTGAATTGTAATGCAGATTAGGAGAAAAAGCTGCCCGAATTTAAGAGGTTCTGTCAAATGTAATGATGGTTGTCTACCCCAGTGTTTCTAAAACTGAATATGAATTTTAAATCAAATACCGTGCTGCAGTCAGAGGAATAACTATTCAGTTGAATGTCAAATGTGACTCTGTTCTTGGTAGAAAAGCACACAGACCAAGATTATTTACCCTATGTTGTGAATAATAAAGATTAAGTAATAGCTATAAATATTGAATGGAATATTTAATTAGTGTCTATGGTTAGATGAATTAGAAAAACCCCAAGAAAGTGGTTAAATACGGGAAAAAGGATTATTTATGAATGAGTTAGTCAATACTAATAAATATCTATAGAACAATTTAAAATGTGTAATCATTTAATTTTCTTAACCTTATGGCACAGATATTATGATTTCTTCAGTTTAAAAAAGAGGAATTAGACCTATGTCACCAGCTCAGTGGTTTTCAGCTAGGGGCAATTCAGCCCCCAGGGGATATCTGGCAATGCCTGGAGACACATCTAGTTAATGTAACTGGGGGAAGGCTGCTACTGGCATCTGTTGGGTAGAAGTCAGGGACACAACCAAACCTCCCACAATGCACAGGACAGCCCCCACGACAATGAATTAGCCACACTGTAGTGTTAGCAGTGCTGAGGAGGACAAACCTTGCACTAAGGTAATGCTAATTCATTGTAGAATCAGGACAAGAATCCAGGTTCTTTGAACTCCTCCTCTGCCCCAAATGTTGTGTTCATTACAATAAGCTCCATTCTCTCCCCATATGACATGTTTTTAGAACAAGAGAAAATGTTTGCAGGAAAACATTGTTTTTATAATTTTCTATACCATTTAAAGGAGGTCAGTCTGGATTCTGGTATTGGAGAAAGTTTGACCTGCTGATGTTTCATAGAACTGAAGACAGTATCACATGAAAGGTGTGACAAGATGTGATTATAAGAGCAAGGATGGTGTTAAGTTGTTTTGGAAAACAAAGTGTAATATATTGAGCCTAGGTGGAACATTTGTAAAATTGAAGTAAAACATGGGAGGTGGGACAGGTAGGGGTTTGGTTTTGAAAAAAGGAATAACTCGTGAAAAGCTAAGGAGTTCTGTGGAGTAGAAAATTGTGGGTAATGGGAATTATAAGAATGAAATGACTTATGCCTGGTGACACATACTTCATTTTCCCAGCACTAAAACTCTGGTAAAATTTACATTTCTCATTGATGTTTGCAGAGTGGAGTTCATATATGGGTGTGACCTACACCTGATTATAAATGCATTAATAACAGTCTTGCCAAGAAAGATAAAGATAATCTCTAATTTTTAATTTTTGGGTCACCATCCAGATCTTAAAATATGTCCTAAAGAAATGAAGGATTAGAAGTTAGCAGGCAGGCTGTGTATTAGTTTTACTTTTTATAACTGGTGTGACCTCTGAAACTTAATTTTCTCATCTGTAGAAAAGGTATCATGATTTTGTAAATTAGATAACAATGATTTTGTCAACTGTAAAATGATTTATAAAGCTATAATAAAATACCATCTATATGTTGATGACTCTCAAATTCCTATTTCTAGCCCAGGCCAATCTCATAGTCACCAGTTCACCTTCCTAGTGCTAGTGCAGTATGAGTTGGGCTTGCTGTGAAACCTGAGGAGCCGGCACATACAGTGAGATGCAAAGAGGATCTGGTGTAGGAGTCCAAGGAAATCTGTCTCTTCCATGTCTGGTGGTGGATCCAGGGTTGCTATTGGCCAACAGGGCCTGCTGAAGGGAAAATGAATTAAATGTCATGAGGGAGGACAAGCTAGAACTACCCGTACCTGCATTTCTGCCTCCCACTTCATCCAGTCAGAACAATCCTCAGAATAACGGTACTTCCCTGCTATCTGGATGCCCAGATAGCTGGTAAAACATCATGTCTCTGTGTGTCTGGAAGAGATTAGCATTTGAATTGGCAGACTAAGTAAAGAAGACCACCCTCACCAATATGGGTGGGCATCATCCAATCTGTTGAGAGTCTGAATAGAAAAAACAAGGCAGAGGATGGATGAATTTGCTCTTTTTGTTTGAAATGGAACATCCATCTTCTCCAGCCCTTGGATGCTGACACTCCTGATTCTGAAGGTTTTGAACTCAGATTGGGATTTATACCATTGCCCCCTACCCGCGTTCTCAGGTCTTTTGTATTCAGAATGAATTACACCACCAGCTTTCCTGATTCTCCAGCTTGCAGATGGCAAATCATGGGACTTCTCAGACTCTGTGATCACATGAGTCACTTCCTATAATAAATCTATTCTTATATATAGCTTTCTCTATATATCCCATTGGTTGTGTTTCTCTGGAGAACTAATACATCCACCTTTCCAATGTCCCACAAATTTGGATTTGAGCCAACCCTAACCAGCATCATACATTAAAGGTGCTGAGAAACAAGGTTTCAGTTTCGACAAGTTATTACCATACAAAACAATTTCAATCTCATATAGTTTACTTGTTTAATATGCTTGTTATATATTGTGTCATTGAAAGTAAGCACCTCTGGGTAGGGGGTTCTCAGTTCCAAGCTGATAATCATGGCTTCTTTCTCTGATGACATACCAGTTCCCACCTAGGAGGCTACCCAAAATGAGGCTCACCTCATTAGAACTAAAGACATACCAAACACACAGGAAATTCCAAGAGATTTAGGAGCTCTCTGTTAGAAACCAGGAACCAGGCTCAAAGACCAAATATTATGACAAAATATATTCCTAGTGCTCTTATTACTTAGTAAGTTATAAGGGTTTTAGGAGCTCTGTGCCAGGAACCAGGGACAGAAATATATGTGTGTGTGTGTATTTGTGTGTGTGTGTGTGTATTTGTGTGTGTGTGTGTGTGTGTGTGTGTGTATATAATTTTTTTTCTATTATTTTATAGTGCCCCAAGTAGATTTCATGTTTGGCTTCTGTCTGGCTCTACCCCTACCCTTTCTCCCTCACCCCCATCACTTCAGGGGAAAAAAAGATATTTGGCACATTCTTATATGCAAAGCTATATAATTCCTATAGTAATATATCTCAGCATTAATTCATTCAGAAGAATGGATCTTAAAATATGGTCTGTGGGCTCCTACAGGTCAGTAAAACACTTTCAGGGGATTTTCAAGGTCAAAACTATCTTCCTAACAATACTGGGACATTATCTTTTTCATTCTCAGTCTCATACTAGTGTACAGTAGAGCTTAACAGAGGCTACATGATGTGTAATGACATTGCTCTGACAGCTGATAGAATTTTTGTGTTTTAAAAACTTCTCCTCAGCTTTAATTTCTTTGGAGTCTTTGATAATTATTTTAAGAATGTAAAGTGACTCTGGGACCGAAAAGTTGAGAGCTGTTGATTTGGGACAACTACTTCTTAAACTGATTGGGATATCTCACAAGATGAGGTTACTCAAATCCTTTTGTTTTCATTCCTACTGGTTTCTATTTCCTTATTTCAGAATTCATAGGCTTGAGTCCCACAGGAAAAAAAAAAAGGGAAAATCTTGTTAGAGTATTTTTTTTACCATTCAAAGTCTTTTAGGTCTAAAATCAAATGTGAGGAAATGGAATTCTTTTTTTGTGTGGCAGAATCAGCCTTTTTCAACATTAATCTTTTGCATTTTTAATCAACTGTAAAATAGGAAAAGGAACTAGCTAAATAGGCAATGGATATTTATGCCCATCTTATAGGAAGGCAAGAGGAATCCCAATCCTCCAACCAATTAGGGGCAGAATAATTTTCCTACCTCTAATTAAGAGTTGTGCAAACTCAACAAAGTAGTGAAGGGACCATTGGTTGGATCTGTTAATAATGGTGGCTAGGAAATACAATGTAAAATGACCCAATTTTAAGATGCCACTGCAGAATACGTGTGACACAGATGGCTTTTCCTAAGCAGTCCAGAAAACTATAGTCTGAATTGTACTCCTGTTTATAGTAAAAAGATAACCAGATACTAAACAGTCATCTAATAATGCATCTGCAATGTATCTTTAGAGAGAACCACAAATTGAATTTTCATGAATTATAGAGTTAATTAAGACTACTGGTTTACATTTTTTGAATAATTTAGATAACAGGTCTCTATTTTCCTTGGGAATAATGGTGACACTTTGTAGATGAAGAGATAATAATTCATCACTTTAGAAAGTGATTTCTGCATAATAAACACATCATAATTGTGGAAATAGTTAATGCCCACCTCCAAGAAGTATACTCATTTTGTGTTCCTCTATTTTATCTGCAAGGAACAAGAAAGGCCTGTTCTTTGCAATTGTAGTTTTGAATTAAGATTTTGGCTAGTTTCTCACCTTTTTTAAAAGGGAAAACTGAAAATACACAGTCATATTATTGTATATTTTAAAAGTACATTTCTTAAAAGTGAAGTGAAGATATGATATGAAATATGATAATACCTATTTTCTCTTTCTTTTGTTCTTGGAATCTTAAATACAAAGAATTAATGTAATATTTCAAATTTCTTGGCAGACTCTCACTATCAGTTTTCATAAAATATGCTTTTTGTTTTTTTGTTATTGTTGCTTCCCTCTTCATCCTTGATTTTCTCTCTCTTTTAAAAATTTTATTTTATTAGTTTCAAGTATACAATACATTGGTTAGACATCGATATAGTTTATAAAATGATCCCCCTAATTACTCTTTCTCTCCTCCGACTATCCACCTAACCATTACATTACTGCTAACTGCATACCCTATGTTGTGCTTCCCATCCCCATGACTATCTATGAACTACTAATTTGTACTTCTTTAACCTTTCATCCCATTCTTCCAGCCTCCCAATCACCCTCCCCTCTGGCCGTGATTCTCTTTTCCATTGCCCTCCTCTCACAGGCACTCATTCTAATAAGTCTGAGCTGGATATATACGAATATTTGAATTATGAATAGTGTTGTTTCATGTGGGAGGTGTTTTTAATTTACCTTGATGGTATTATGTTTTAGAGCTCATTTATATCTTGCTCTTTTTACTCAATACTGTGTTTTAAGAAATCTACCCATGTTTCAATAAAACTTGTTTATTATTTCTAACTGCTGCAAAGTATTCCATAGAATACATCTGTTTCATCCTTGTTATTTGTTTCCTTAATGATTTATAAGCACTAAACCCATACCTCATTGATTATTTTTTTTTGTCTTTTAGTCCAGAATTTAAGTTACAGGGATTTTGTCTGTTTTATTTACTGTTTTATTTCCAGCACTCAGAAGAGTAACTGACGCATAGAGTTTTGAGAAATTTTTATTGAATCAATGAATTAACTCATTTGCATTTGTTTAGTGCATGTAATATACAGATAAATTAAAATTACTTAAGTCTTAACTTTTGTAGAAAACCCTACCCTGATTTCCTAACCTAGGTTAGGTTTTCTTATGTACTCACAATATCCTGGGATTTTCTATGGAAACACCAAGCATAGTGTAATTCTAATTCTCCCACATTCTTGATTTGCTTATTTCTTGCTATCTTGTTGCAGAAAAATCAGACCAGTGAGAAACCAAGCACCACTCGGAGAATTGGAGAACTCAGGTTTATTATGCCAGCAGTCCCAGAGGAGCTAGGGCTCTGAAGATCTGGGCCCCGAGCTCAGGGATAACCTTACTTTTATAGGACTTAACAAGCAAAGGGGATACATCTGTTATCTAGACAAAACAAGCAAAAGGGAGGGGAAGTCTTCAGTTGATCTGGAGGTCACCCTGCCCTTCGGACTATGCGGCAAGCATGTCTGCAGAAGCAGAACAAAGCTGATTTACAAGGTTAGCCATCTGAGTGGAAAATTCCTCTTCAATCTAACACCGGAGCTTGCTTCACTATGCATTTACTTTATCATTGGGCAATCCCTGCCACAGGTTCTCTCTGGCATGTGATTCTTGGAGCTGGGAGATAGTGGTAGAAAATAATGGTGGTTTTGGGAGTGAGAAAGTTCTAAAATCTCCATCAGCATTAGCCAGAACTTGGGCAAATAAATAATTAATCACTATGTAAATACAACCTTAATGTAAGTTCTTCAGTCCTTTTCTCATTATCTTTTTTTCCACCGAACCATTTTTCTAAATCAGTTCTGTATAGAAATTCTGGAACAGCCTCTGACTGCAATGTTGGCACTATAATTCCAAAATTTCATCAATGAGGCATAGTATCATGCTTTTTTCCATCCTTTAAATTTCAGTTTTGAGGCTGCTTTATTCTATGAAGGATGTTTGGACAGAAGGAATGTGGGTATGAGAAAGAGGAGGAGAGATCAGGAAAAAAAGTGAATATAATGTTCACAAGAAAGATTTTAGTGATACTTTCAAATATTAAAATTATTAAAATACTAATAAGGCTATATTTGAAAAGAATTACCATTTTAATTATTCTCAGTGTCCTTGCTTGCTGTAGAAAAATCTATGGATTTATGTAGTGGGAAAACCTGGCTCAATTTGTGGCTAGAACCTAATCGATGCAGTAAAGTACTCAACAAGGCCGAATGTAATCTTTGCTTCTCCCACTAAACTGTAATTTATTAAATATAAACTCAATATCCATATTGCTAAGTATCACCCACTAGTGCAGGGTTAATTATTTAACTTCAAAACATGCTAGCATTCTTCAAAGATAAATTAGTAGCTGGCATAAAATCTAATAACAGAAGAAATATGCTCATGGGCTGACAATTTCTGGTAGTCAGTAGTACATGGAAAATGTAGTTTAAACATTTATTCTCTAGTTTTAACACTAATTGGTTAGTAGTTTGATCACAGACATTGATATTGTTGATCTCATTAACTTTACTGTATCTTGACATGTTAAAAATGCAGAGGAAAAGTAAGTGCATAAAATAGGAATCAGACTGAAAATGTTCTGTTGTCTTGAAAGCTCAATTAGGAATGAAATGTCAGTTTTGTAGTGTGAGCTTTTTAGAATCTAGTTTTTCAGCAATCTGACATTCACTTTCAAGTAGAAATCTGTAGTATCTGACAGTAATTTTTCACTTGGTTATCTTTTAAATGTTGTTAGATCTATGTTCTCTTTTTCTCTCTCTCTCTCCCTCCTCCTCCCTTTTCCTCCGCCCCCTCTGTCTCTCTATTTCTTGCTGTACTTGAGGGACCAGGTAAAAATATACTCTAGGCAGTTTAGAAAGTGTGAGTGTGTATGTGTGTGACTATTAAGATTATGTCTTATTTAAAATTTTAATGGCATTTTCTCATTCTCTCTTTCTTTCTGAGCTACTTTGAGGTCAACATTTAAGACCTTTCTTTTTCTTTTTTGAATTACATTTTATAAAAACATATGGAAATTAAAGAAAGAAAAAAGTCAATTCTTTGTGATCTCAGAAAAATTCAGGGTTCTCAGGATATGGCAAATCAGAAAGATTTTTCTGAGAACAGAGTTGCTATGGACATGTGGAATCTACTCTTTGGGTAATAGCTCTGGGAGGCAACTGCTGGCCTGAGCCAATCTGCCTCACAGACCTCCTCCTTCCCTACCCCAGAGAATCCCTCCAGGTCTTCTCCTGCTTGTCATTCCTGTCCCCAGCCACACACCCCTCCCAACTCAAAAATGTTTGTTATCTTCTAACATTTACCCCACTTTAAACCTCCTTGGTTATTACAAAGGTTGTGCTATCTCTTACCTTTACAACAACTACCCCTCCTGCTGTGCTTAAAGTTCTTTTAAACTTGCTTTTACTTGTACAAAAATATTAAACAACGGATACTTTTCCTTAATCTGATAATTAAGAGAGACAATGTATTATTTATGAGTTATGCTCCTTAGGGAAATGCATTTATTTCCTAAACTTCCATTTTTCATCACAAATGGGGAGATGATAATTTTAAATTTAAGATCAATTTCAGACCAGATTTTCAAGTAACAGGGACTTCAAGAAATCTTTGTGGAAATGGGCTATACCATGACTCACTGAAAATTTTGGTTTAGGTCCTTAAATATATTTTCAGACTCAAACTTTTAGAAATTTTTAAAGGAAAGATAATTTAAACATTCTATAATCCAGTGGTTTTCAAAATTTGGAAAGGAAACTAGGAACAAATCCTATTTTTAAATAAATTTCTACCAGAGAGTGAAAGCAGAGCTGCCTTGACAAAGACGGCACCCAAGGTCTACTTCCTTCGTTTCACTTTGTAGAACACAGAGCCTTATGAAACATCATTTTAAAGGCAGTTAGTGTGTCCAGATTTATTTCTATTTTGACTCCTAAACAAATATTTCCTTTTGTCTAACATTTCATTGCCACATTTTGTAGTTCTCTTCGAAGGAACTGAGAATTGGTCTTCCCTGAATGGGAGGGCTAGTTTTTGTAGGCTCCTGCTAAGGCCACTTTCACTGTACCTTCTTTTTTCCTTGCATTCGCAAGCTCTCAGCAAGTCTGACCAAGATATCCACTGGTAGCTCTTGAATTTGTCCTTCCCTATTCATTTTTTTTCAGCTACTGTCAGTACTTTAACTAGTCTTTCCGTTTCTGGCCTCTCCCCAATTTAAATGCTTCGGTCCCAGGGACAGACTAAATTTATCACAAGTAAATAGTAAATTTAAAGTCCCAAATTTCCTTACCAACAAATAAAACTGTCACACACCGGCCACGAAACAAAGGAGAATTTAGTGGATGAGGCTTTGTGCTGCTACCACACATTCTAGTAAGATGTTATTCCTTTAGCAAATTCCATCACAGAGGGATGTTTAGTTTTCTGAACATCTTAGAAAAGACATAGACTAGGTGAGAAAAACAGTGATCATAGAAGTATGAATTCTGTTATGAACTGAAATGTATCTCCCTCAAATTTATGTATTTAAGCCCTAATCCCCAGTACACCTCTGATTCTGACTGTCTTTTGAGATAGGGCTTTTAAAGACATAATTAAGGTTAAATTAGGTTATATGAGTGGGCCCTGCCCTAATCCAATATGGCTGATGTTCTTATAAGAGGGAAAGATACCAGGGATACATTCAAATAGAGAAAAGGCTGTGTGAGGATAAAACAAGAAGGTGCCATCTGCAAGCCAAGGAGAGAGGCCTCAGGGGAAAGCAAATCTGCTGACACCTTGATGTAAAACTTACAGCCTCTAGAACTGTGAGAAATAAATTTTTGTTGTGTAAGCCATCCAGTCTGTGGTATGTAGGCCCTAGCAAACTAACACAGAATCTGAATGAAGGTTGTATTTTTTTGTTACTGTAAAAAAATTTATTTAATTTTGAAAAGGGCATATATAATTTTAAATTTTGATTCAGAAAATAACTAAATGCTCATGTTAAGGAATGACCATTCAGCATTTATCATGCCTGTCCCCTGCTTAATATCTCTCAAGTAGGGATGACAAAACCTTGATATTTCTCCATGCACCCTTTTCCCCACCCATCATAAACACTGTTACTCAAACAATTTGCTCTTTCCAGAATCCTTTTAAAAAATTCAAAAATAAATTAAACATTTTAAACATAAGTATGCTCTCTTTGTATCCCAGGTTAAGACATCAGAGCAATTCCTCAGAAGGATGCTAACTCCAGAGTCTATTCCTGGTTTATAAAATATTAACATTCACATTGAACTTTGGACTTAACAGTATAACCTTTAATTTTTGTTAGCATACAGGTTATAAATATTTGGAAGCATTTCGATACTGCTTATTTGAAACATTTAATTTTGTCTGGTTCTCAAGTTCTTCCCCACTTATTCATTTTTCCTTTAATCTGTAATAACATATTTATGGAAAATTTAGCTGTCCCTGTCTTGTTTTGGTCTCCGGAATCTTAATTTTTCTTGAATCCCTGGAGTAAGTCATATGTCACTATATATTTACTCATTTTTGCCATCAGTGTCTGAAAATATATATATTTTGTATAAATTCTTTGACTATGAAAATACATAATTTTATTTCTTTCTTGTTTTTTTTCTTTTTCCTTTTGAGTGTGGTTTTAATGGACTTACCCTCACAATACTGCACTATTGCAGAAAAGTATATGACCAGAGTTAGCAACATAAAACATTCTAGGAGAATCTGAATGTGTGTTGAATACAGTTGATTCATTGTCATAACATATGACATATGGTAAGCACTGCCCACAAAAGGGAAACTCAGTTTCTAAAGGGATTCTGTCATTTTTGGAAACATAAAAAAATGGTTGTTAAACTGTGACGAGGTTAATGATTACTTTTTAATAATTTTGATAAATAGCATATAATTCACCACTGTTATAAAAACACGTAATAAAATTTAAAGCACATTACAATTGCCTTGTTTCAGAACGAAAATTCTTTAAGATAATTTAGCTGATATTCCCTCGTGTTTAAAATACATCCAATGCTTAGCCAACTGATGAATTGATCTAATTTTATCAGTAAAATTAAATTTTCTCTTTTATCTAGGTAGGTGTTTTAAAGATTTCTATGTGAAAACCTCAGCTAATGAGTATTCTGCATAATAGTTTGTTTTATTAGGTGATTATTTGCAAGCTAATTCTTGTTTGGAGAGCCATATATTATTTTCTTTCTTAGAGAAAATAATTATGTTTAAAATATTTGAGAAAGATAGTGAGAACACCAAGTAGCAGCACAGAATTTTATATTAGACATATACCCCCAAAAGAAAAATAAAAACTAAAAGAAACCCACTATAGTACGTGAATCTTAAGTCTTTAAAGACCTAATTATCACTTATGCCAACCCTTTTATTTGACAGAAAGCTGGTTGGAGGTAGAGCCAAGACTAGGAGCCATTTTTGCATGACTTTGTGGCTTTTTATCTGTATGGCATCTTTATAGTCAGCCATAATGGGGTCTGATATTTTTAGGATGACTGCTCTACTAGCACATTGTTTGGTTTCATTTTAATGCAATGCAGAGTTCTAGATCTTGCAGTTTTAATACCTGATAGGTCATCAGTGATTTAAGACTGGGCCACAAAAAGTAGCTCATGTAACCATGGCCTTCGAAGTTTAGCTTTTCTCTGAGTTAGTGTTGATGCTTGGCAGGGCCCATGGAAAATGTGTATTTCAGTTATAAAAAATTTTTAGACACTTTTAGGTGAAGGAAATGAAGGCTGGAAAAATTTTGTGAGTTGCAAATTATTGTAATTTACTTGTAGGGTAGGAATAGCCAGTAATGGTTTGAATACAAATTAAAATAAACAATTTGAATAGAATTGTAAATTAACAACATTGCTGAAACCCAGATTGTTTTTATTTCAATCTATGTGTTAAGTTTCAGGAGAAGGGTAACAGGTAAGTGGGATATGGAATTCAGGAGACACTGTCTGCTGCTAAGCAGCTGTGTGCCTTGGGAGTCATTTCATGTCTCTGATATTATCTCATTATAGATTAAGAATACTAGAAATTACTAACTTTTAACAAGTAGTTATGTGCCAGGCATCATTCTAAACTTCCTAACATGTATTAACTCATTTAATGATCGTAAAAATCTATGAGGTCATTACAAACACCCCCGCTTCCTAAATGAGGATATTCATACAACACAGAGAGGGTAGATCATTTGCCCAAAGTGCCACAGTGAGTTGGGGAGGAGAAAAGTTGCAAGCCCAATTGACCTAGCTCCAGAGCCTATGCTTTTAAACCGTGTACTCTGTGCTCTTGTTTTAAGACATTAAATAAATTGAGACTATTGGAACATTCTTGCATTTGGTGCCTCTCATGTAAGTCAACCTTTTGGCAGAAAGTACTTTATTGTTCCTAATCCAGAAATTAGTTTGGACCTAAAGTTTTTGAATTCTGTTCATTGAACTCTTTTATGTTCCCAGTGCATGTTTATACCCTGAACAGTCAAATTGTATCATTTCTTTTTTTTTAAATTAAATTTATTGGAGTGACATTGGTTAATAAAATTATATGTTTTAAGTGTACAGTTCAATAACACGTTATATGTATATTACATGTGTGTTCACCACCCAGAATTAAATTCCTACCTTCATCATATATGTTTGATCCTCTTTACCCTTAATTGCCTCCCTCCTCCCCTCCCTTCCCTCTGGTAAATACTGACCCACTGTCCATGTCCATGAGTCTCTATTTGTCATGTTTGTTTACTGCTTTCAGTTTTATATCCCATATATGAGTGAAATCATATAGTTTTCAACTTTTTCTGTCTGACTTATTTTGCTTAGCATGATAATCTCAAAATACATCCATGATGCTGAGAATGGCAGTATTTCATCTTTTCTTATGTCTGAGTAATATTCCATTGTACATAGTACCACATTTTCTTTATCTGGTCATTTGTTAAAGGGTACTTTGGTTGTTTCCATGTCTTGGCCACTGTGAATAATGCTGCAGTGTACATTGGGGTGGCATCATTTCAATGTCCTTTATCTCCAGATAGGACTTCCATAATGGATTTATGCACCTCTCCATTTTTGAGACTGTAAAAGTCTTTTTGTCTTTTTAAAAAATTCTTTTCTGATTTGTAAAAAATTTCCACTTGTCTTTCAGATGAAGAATATTTTCTATACACAACATCACCTTCTAAAAATACCCATAAAAGTGTCTTTACACTGGTTTTAAAAGGTCTGTTTGTTGACAGCAATTAATAGTCATGATGCCTCCGAAGATGGTATAGAAGGACATTTTCAACATTTGCAAATATTCTCACTTTTCTGATTTCCCTAATGCTTTTCACTCTGCAGGTATTTGGGTCCAGGTTTATGATTTGTCTGCTTTCAAGCCACAGGATACAAATTCTGTGTGCATCACTCATGGTAAATTTAGAGATATTTGTGTAAATGTCATGCTGCATGTAAAGTGACAAGAATTTCACTATAATTTGGCATGAGATGAAGCATTAATTAAGGGATATACATACAAATGAGTTGAGGGAAAACATTTTGTTGTCAGGTAGTTCGGAAAATGACCATAATGGACATAGTTGGCATTTTTGTGACCTATAAATGCTATAGAAAGCTTTACCAAAAAATCTGCTGAGGTCAGCAGCAGCAAAGCATTAACTAATGGGTACTTAAACTACTGGCAAAACGAATCATACTAAAGCTTCAGGAGAATAAATTACTATTTACTGATGCAGAGTAGATTACATGATTATTGTAAGCCACAGCATATGAGAATGTAATATCATTTATAAAATACGGAATGAAACAGACCTATTTACTACAAATTATTATTTTGATGCAGTTTCTTTTTTAATTAGTAGAACAAATGTTAATGGCAAACAGCCTGGTTGCCTAGGCAAGAGAAAAGTATCTCTCTATGGAGAGAGCTGAACTGGGAATTCAAAGCATTAACAATTATTTTATATTTACTATAGCTGCCCTCCAAATAACAGTACATTTTGAAATGTTACACTGTCTCATGCTCTTTAACTGTGCTTGTCAAAACTTTAGAGACTGATTCAAATGAAATATTCATAGAGCACCAACATGGAAATCATGCAACGGGATAACTCTTTTGGGTTGAATAACACCTCCTCAATTAGCCTTTGCCTTGCAACTGAGTGTAAGCTGTTCCCTAAAGATGCATTATGTTTCTTAATCACCTCTGGACCTTCAGCATCAGTAAATTTTCGAAAATAGAAACTGGAGAAATTTGAGTACCTGTTTCATCTTCCATGGATATTCTTGTCCTTCTAACATTGTCTCTGATTTTTTTTTTTCCAGGCTTGCTAGTGTAATGCTTTGGTTTCTGTCTCTACATCTATCCAAACTTGACAGGTTAACCTCTATGTATAAGTTCAGTTGTTCTTTATTCTTTTGAACCAGTCTTGATCTTAAGATTGAGGTAAGAATGTGATAAAAACTGGTCATAAGTAACTCTATGTAAAAACTTACATTTCTCCAATTGAAACAAAATAATGTGATTCTACTCGACTGTGGTGATCCAGTCATCTGGAGCTGGAGTTCCTCTTCCTAGTGTCTATTCTGGAGGGAATAGTTTTGTTTTCAGTTCCTATCACTAGGGATCCAGGCTTCAAATCCTGTTGTTTCAGTTGTCCAGATCATAGTTTTAAAAGCCTATGTAGCACAGATATTTGTTGCTGGTAATAATTCCCACCCTATTTTGATTAGAGTAGTTTTTCTTGCCTTACTTTATCTTTCTTGTCTAGGCTATAAACTCTCTAAGAGCAATAGATGCATGAGCTCTCTCAAACTGGAAAATATTGGTCAGAAGCTTACCAAATTCATTTCCTCTGCCCGGTCCACAACAGAACTTTATTGTACTGTATAGATCTTCATGTTCAGATGGGATAGAAAAACTGAAAATTTTTTTAAAACAATAAACCTACTGTAATTTATTCATAAGAGGGCTGTGGCTATCATAAAAATCTGAAATACATGACAATGGCTTAGTATTTCGGTGACAGAATTAAAAGAAACAAATATTGAAGGCTAGAAAGATGGCAATTCCAGTAATGTACAGATCACACATGTAGTAAGACCTGCCATATTGGGAGGCAGACCATATGCCTGTTCAGTCAACAAGCCTAGGGAGAGTGAATTGAAAGAATAAAATTATTAGTGTATGTTGGCTGGCATAAATTGAGGTTGGCAAAGATAAAGGTGACCTCAGGAAAGAATTGGGCAATTTGAAGGCATAAATAAATGGAAATAGGGAAAGTCCAGAAAAGAAAGTCCTTGAAGAGTTGGAACAGTTCATTTTTTCTAGCTCTAAAATAATTAGAAGTAAAATCTAGTGCCAAATATGACTGAGGAAGCTTGTGAGCAAAAGGAGCCTATTGAAAATAGTCTTCCTAGCCAGGCCCGATAGCCTCAGGGAAGCAGCCATTAAGGTTAGAGTGCCTATTGGCAAAAAAGCAAATAAATACATCAGATATGGGAAGTATGTCCATAAAAGGACTTTGAGTATGTTTGCTGTACATCATACTAATTGGAAATAAATAATTTAGAAGCCTAAAAAAGCAACATGCCAGGACTAAAATTCTCTTACTAAACTTTAAATCAACTCTTGGAAATTCAGCCTTTCATGAAAAGAAAGTAGATTCCCAAAGCTTTTCTGGCTGCAGGGTGGGTGGAATATCCAAAATTTATTTTAAATATGGATACAGAGAATTTTAACATGGAAGAACCGTGTTCCTAACTCAGACGGCCAAGGATCAAAAGAACAATGAATGAAGAGGTTCTTTCCAAAGGTTTGTAATATCTGTATCAGGATTTCAGAATAGCTATGTACCAAAAACTGCTTTGTGACTTCCAGTCTTCCTTTTTTGAATGAGAATGTTTATTGAAGTTACACTGTCCCTGCTTTGCCATTATGCATGCAGTCATTGTCAGAGGGAGGCAAATAATTTCTCTTTTTGGTCCATTAGTCACCAGACAACAAGAAGCAACATGAGTCAAGTTCAAAAGGACTGCATCATCAGGAGTTCTTGAACTTTCAACTGATTGCAATGAATGTGTAGGACTTTGAGTTTTCCTTTGGAGTAGATGAATATGTTCTACATATGGGGTGAAAAGTAAAATGGATATTTCTTGACCACAAAGAGGATTGTGACAGAGACAATGGTATATGTTCACCAAACCCATTTCTTTTTTTCTCTTAGGCTTGTTGATGGGCTGTTTCCTAGCCAGCTTGTGATATAGAAAGCTATATGACTGGCTTCTGGTAAAAGGAATATGTGCAGAAGTGTTATATATGGTTTCTAGTTCTAGACCACAAAAATACCCATGAATTTTCTTCCTATTTTAGGGCATCCTTTGAGTTTATATGTTCAAAATCATGGCATCACAAAATAGGAGCCAAGTGTGTAAAGTAGAGCCCACAGAACCCCTATCACTATTTAATTAGATGACTGAAACTTTAAGTTGTTTTTTCCCATAGGAATCAGCTTACCTTGAATAGTACATACAATATTTTCACCTTTTGTATTTTCATGATACACTGCACTTGGATTTATTATTTTTATTATTTTTAATACCTCAAGCCTTTCTATTTTGTTTAAACTATGATTTAACCAGTATGATAATCCATTCTGGTTTCCTTAAATTGACTTCATAAATTACTGAATTGAATACTTGGTTCATTTATTTTTATTCTTCATTTGTTTAAAGTGAAAGCATTTAAATCTATTAATTTTACTATGAGTACATTTTACTCTGGTTCTCTGAGTACAGCTTTGGCTACATCCCATAAATTTTGACATATTATTTTATTTCATCATGTTCTCTTTGTTATTATTTTCCAAAAGGCTTCCAATGAAATTTTATTTCCTCGTTGGTACAAGAGTTTGGGAGATGTTTTTACATTTCTATGTGGTTAAGCATATAGGTTTTAAATAGTGCTCTTCTGCTTGTAGCTGAGGAATCTTGGATAAGTTTCTTAACTTTTCTGAACTTCTCTTACATACTTCATGGAGTTGTTGAGGGTATTAAATGAGAAATTGCAGGAAAAATCATTAACACTGCTTAATCATAATTAATCATAATCACTTGGTATTAGTGAATACTATTAAATTGCTTTTGTTGTAATATTCTGCTAAACACTAAAGATAGTAACTGTGCTTATGGGGGAAGAGCAGTCCAGTTTTTCAATTGAACCTGTTTCTCTGAACAATGGGACCAGCAATGAGAGAAAAATACAGAATGTCTAATTCCAATATAAGAACAGCAGATTCCCTCTCTTTTACGTGGCAATGTGTGTGTCACGGTTTTCTGGTATTGTATTGGTTTGTAACAAACCATCCCAAAACTTAGTGGCCTAAATCAACAATATTTATTTTACTTACAAATCTGAAATTTGGGCAAGCTCTTTTAGAGTAGCTCATCTCAGCTCCACTCAGCATCTGCTGGAGCATCTCTAAGTCTAAAAGCTGGAACCAACAGATCATTCATTCATTTATGTAGCTAGTAGTTAATCATCCTAGCCATTGGTTTAGATCTTAGCTGGTGCTGTTGGCCAGAAAACCAACTAGTGGCCTCTCTGAGTTTTCTCATAACATGGTGATTGACTTCTAAGTGTAAGGTACAGAGAGAGAGAGGAAGAAGGAGGAAAAGAGAGTGGGAGAGGAGTGAAAGGGGAGAGAGAGAGAGAGCACACGCCGGCAGTATTGACCTTTCTAACTGAGCCACAGAAGTCATGCAATGTATCTTCCTCTATGTTCTATATGTTGAAATCACATACTAAGGAAGTCTATATTCAAGGAGAGGAAGAATAGAACCCATCTCTCGAGGAAGGAGCATCAATGTAACATGGTAAGAATACATGGAAGGAGATACATTGGTGTGATTAGTTGGAACATACATCTGGCCACATTGGGTTTCTTGTTAATTGTGATGTTCATTTCTACCTGCTATTGTGATAAGAAGTGAAAATTCTAGTGAGCTTCTGATTTAAATATGGGCTCTAAGCCTCTATATTTATTATTTGTGTTTTTATGATTATTTTTATTATTTATGTTTACTATTATTTCATGTTTATCATTATTCTTCCTTCTGAATCTTCATAGGCATTTTAGTGGAAATATTAGAGAAGATGAATATTACATACTTCATCAGAGATGACTTAGATCATAGTGAGCCACTTTTGAACCTTTACCCTAATGCTGAAATACAGATCCCAACAAGAAATAACACCAAATCAATTTGAGTTGACTCAAATTTGGGAAAATGACTTAAAATATACTTCCTCGTGTATAATAAAATAAGTAAAATTCCTTCCACATTTTAATTTAGCAGTGTGCCACTGCTTTGTTTATGGCTGTAACTTTTAAGGATGGTAGACTCTGGGCCCTGGGCTGGAAATGTCATAGAGATTGGAGTAGTGATCTATGCTTTGAGCAGCCAAATCTAAATCAGCCTTTGAAATATTACTAGGATTGGCAAGATATAGCCTGGACCAAGGACATTACAGCAAGCCAAAATCCACTTTTGGAACAGCAGATAAAGTTCTGACATTCATACCAGCTGTGACTTTGATTAAGTCACTCTTCCTGCATTTCTGGATATCTGCCTTAACTTTCTGGCCAGATCCTCTCACTCCCCCTTCAAATCAGTAGAGATAGGGAGGGCTGACAAAGTAAGCTATTGTTTACTTAATTTATTAAAGTAACATTACATAATGAGTTGTCAGAACCTGGATCAGCTATAGAACTTAGAGCAAGTTCAACCCAATAAGTAAAGCCCAATAAAGAAGCTCTTTAACAACATGAAATTGGAACCACATTTGCTAAAAATAATTGTTAGCATTTATTAGATGCTTAGTATAAGCCAGGTACTATGCTAAACATTTTATATTCATTGCATATAATTTTCTAAAACCAGTGAAAAAGATAGATATTATTATTACCCTAATTTTAGAGGTATGGGAACTGAGTGGGTAGTTACCTAGGCTTCTAGGTACTCTGTCGAAATACTTTGTGATTCTTATGCATCATGGCACTGCATAGATTTTTACTTCTACTTAGAGAAGTTGTATCCCAAATAAGGAGTTACATCCCTAATAATTACGGAGTCATAATCTTGATAATTAAATATTAGAGATATATTTCAAATTTTATGTTTTATCAGTACTTGAGTTCTTATAAAATTATTTCTTGGTTAAAAGCTATCTATAACATATGGCAACATCTCTACTTGCATATTTCACAGAGACATTTTAAGAATCAATGAAATAATGTCTGTAAAGTACACAATGTGAAACACTAAACATTATTTAGATAAACTACGAATTGCCCATATTGCTATTGTGTTTGTGATTGAGATCACTTCTCGCTATCAGCTGACCACAGTGTAGAAATCCAACAACCACAAGACACTCCCCTCCCACCTGCCCAAAGTGGTTCTTTCCTACTCTGGTTAAGTGGGTAGTAGCATAGAGTGTTGTGGTTGTTGGATTTCTACACTGCGGGAGCAGAAAGCAAAGAAATGATCATAGTCACAAATTCAGCCATAGAGCAAGCTTTACTGGCATGCTTAATTATTTCCTATAAGATACGACACCAAAGTGCTATCTTGCATTTTCCCAGGGCCCAACCACAAGCATATTACTGCATAATGACAACTGCTGGGATAAAACCTAACACAGTGCCATCTGCTGGCTTTCATCTAATAACAAAATAGATATACAAATCCTTTCCCATTTCACTCTAGCTTCTTGTTGACTATGGAAGGCCAGCTTCAAAAAGCTGTTCCCAGTAAAAAGTTCTAAAAATTTCAGAAAATAGTTGGTTATTTCATAGTGAAGAAAATTCCCAAGATTTTTTTCACTCTTGAAATAATTATATGCACTTAATCTGGAGAGTGCTTTTAGAGGAGGGGAGATGTGCTTTTTTAGCTTTATTAGATCAGTATCATGTACATTAGTGTCCTCTCTTACATGATTTTCCAAGATTAATTTCACAGACTATCAGTCTTGGCATGTGTCTTTTTTCTAGTACACCTGAGAATTTCTTTAATACAAGGCAGGCATATTAATACTTTTCTGAGAAAATAACATTAATGCATAATAGCATTAAAGAACTGATAAGAGTAATTCAGTGATTGGTACACAACTGGTTACTACTTTCCCTAACACAGCAAACTCCAGATTTTGAGAGTGGCCAAAACACTGCCAAGAGTGGCTGGGTGATGCTGTCGGTGTCACCCTTAATGTTGCCACATCCATTTCAGGCATACCTGCCCCTAATCTGAGTGATGGGAGCAGAGTTAAATCATCTACTTTGCTCTCATTGTCTTGACAGTTTTGAAATCTATACAGCGCTTGCCAAATGCTCATATGTTTTGAGAAAAGGAAATAAATAAATCATGTCTTTTTCTTTCAGTCACCTTTTCTCTTTATGTAAAACAATTGTTTTTCTCAGTCACTTTTTTTTCCTTCTCTTTCTCTGCACAACATGTGTCCTTTTTCTTCAGTTTTTCTTTTTCTTTTTTTTTTTCCTCCTTTACTTTTGGGTCATTTATTTTCTAATTTGGCTATTTCTTCCCATTGGCAAATTGGCTCTCATGCTCTAGCTTAACCATTTCTGGACTTGTTTGATTATATCTATTTGAAGTTACATTAAATATCCAATTTTAAACTTTCATTTCAACTCTGAATTAAGCAACATTAAGTGAACCTTAACTATTTAAAATCCAGTAATAGAAATAGTTGATGCATTCTTAATACATATTCTCCTGTGATTTTAAACTATTTCTTAGAGGCCTGGCAGTTTTGGACGATTTATTAACCATCTCATGTCTATAAGGCTAGTAAGGTGCTCCCTCTTATTATTATTATCTTAAACATTATAAAAAGTTGACTTTTAAAAAGTCATGGCAATTTTACTGATCTACACACAAGTCAAAGTAAAAAAAGGTCAAAGTCAAAAGAGGAGATATATGCTTTTTAAAAATAAAAAAAATTTTAGAGATATGCTTTTTAATAGCAGCTCTCTACTTATGTCTAAAATATAACCCTTTATAAAATCTCAAAATAGCAATGTGTTTATTTTATGACAAAAGAAAAGCTGGGGAGAATAAGTGAGGCATTATCTTACAAAAGTCAGCTAGGGAAGCAAACTTCTTAAACCCCAGTTTAGAAGGGTGGAGTGTGAGGGAGGAGAGAAGGAAGTTTCCTACTCCCTGGGTTTCATAGGTTTTCACCTTAAGATTTCCAACAATCCCATATTTTATCCTTTTCTCCTCTTTTGGAGCTTGGGCCCTTGGCCAAGGGGTTGGGAACTGAAGTATCCTTACTCTGATAGGAAAGGCTGTTCTAAGCTAAAATTCTGACTCTATTTCTCACAGGAACATTGAAGCATGCCCTTTAAGTTTCACAGAATTGTCAGGACAGAACTTTACTCCAGCTGGTTTAGCTATCTGGTCATCCAGGGAAAATGTAAACTGTGTCCTAAATAAACAACTCACAACCAGAACTCTTAAAACATAGTCTGCATGGAAGCTAGAGGGTCACTTTATACTTAGAAATAGCAAATAAATCTTTATTAGCTTCTCTGCAAGCTCTCCATAAAATTGTGAACACTCTGTACAAACCCTAGCAGAAGTCAGCAGGAAGCCTGAAGGCACACACTGTTAAACTTCTGAACTCAGAAACAGCATCTATTTTCTTAGTTTTGTTTGTTGACTCCCCTTTGATCTCATCTTATTAGAAGGATAATACCTTAACATTTTAGCATAGTTGAAATAAACTGCTTCTACAATCCTTCAGGGAACTAAGCTTAACTTTAGCCTTTTTTCCAGTCTCCAAAGCTCTTTACTGCAGCATGCACTCACCTTCGTGGAACTTAAGTAATTCTCCCTAATAGGGAGTTTACTTTTCTGAATACACTCTAGGGAGGGATATTTATATTTCCTTTCATCATTTGAATGTATACCTCTTTCTAATTTTGTGATTATCTTTGAAAGCTTACTAATAAAGCTAAAAGAACCAAAAAGAGTAGGAACCCTATCTATGGTAATGGTGGTGGGGGCTCCCTTTTTGCCATTTTGCAATTTGGCCAGAGCCTTACATTCAGAAAGGGTTTCAAATTTACAACTTTTTTGGTGTAATCTAAAATCAGTTAAAAATATTCAGTTACATACACAAAATAAATGGTAGAAAGTTGATCATTCTACATTTCAAACTTTTGTTGCCAAACCACAACAATGTAGAGCACCATGAATTGTTATTTATTTCAAAATACTAATTCTGTAATTGTCTTGCAAGTGGCAAAAAATTATATTGTAATTTTTACCTTAAAAGTGCTATTTTGTAATGTAACTTATTGAAAATCAAACTACAATAGGAAATAGTATTAGTAGCATTTCCAGAACTCATTTCCTTTCTTCTCCTCAATTTTCTTCAGGTTCCATTCATTGCTCCTCCGTTCACCCTACCTTCAACCCATGAATGGCCCCAGTTGGCTTGAGCTAGTCAGTATGTTTTATTCTTATAGCTACAGCCACTGGTTCAGGGATAGACTTTACTTCAGAGGTCCATCTTGATTGAGTTCCAAGACTCTATCTGGAAGAGCTGATAGAATCCTTCTCCCAAGAGATTTGAAAGAGGAGATATATACCTTCTACAATTAGAAGAATGAACCTTAAGAAGGAAGAGAGGAGAAGAGAAAAAACTAGATTCACTATGTAGGTGGCTGAGCAGAGAGAGAGATATCATAGATATGCCATTGCTGAGGCATGATGTACCTGAGAAAATTTCCTATTTGAATCGACAATTCTCCCTACTTTTGAAAGTAGGATTGAATTAGTCTTTTATCTTTTTCTATAACCCTGATATGGAGTTTCTTAAATTTTTAATATCCAGAGATTCTCAAAATCTTGAAGTGACAAACTACTTTCTTAGCCGTTCAGTGGCCCTGACGCAGTCTGATTATCACTACTGTTGCATGTTAGTTTAATTCAAGTTTTGCAGTGAGTCAGAGGCCAGAGTTGAGGATGTTATAGAACAGAAGCATTCCTCCACCTGACACTAGCAGAGCCAAACACCAAAAGTTGAGAATTGCAGTGGAGAAATAAGGCTCTTTAATCGATAAACACATCACCCAGGAGAACGGAAAGCTAACAGTCAAAAGCCCAAATTCCCCAGTGGTGTGTAGGTTACAGATTATATAGGGCAAAACCACAAGACACCCGTGGGTTAGGAGTTCGGGGTCATGTTGGGAGCTGATTGGTTGGAGGTGAGGTAAGGGTAATGAATCATTTCTTCAGGTCTTGAGAACAGTTCTGAGGTCTTCTCTAAAGTCCCTCTGTATATGTGCGTATATACACACACACACTCACATACACACACACACATGTGTGTGTGTGTGTGTGTGTGTGTGTGTATGAGAGAGAGAGAGAGAGAGAGAGAGAGAGAGAGAGAGAGAGAGATGATTTCTAGAGTTATAATTTAAAAGTAACTTTAATCTAAGTCATAAGGACTCTTGGTTTTAAGAATAGTTGTCCTCAGTTCAGGAATCTTTAACAGATTTAAGAGGTTGTGATACTGAGGACTCAGTATACCCTATTTTACACCATAATAGGGTGGAATGCACAAAGATGTTAGTTGAATAAGATATGACTATAATGTAAAAATCTATTGTACATTTTGTTCCTTCTGGAGGGTCTGTCCTAAGTATAAGCTAATTCTAAGCTAGTGGTTCTCAACCAGGCCCATTTTGCCCTGTAGGGGACATTTAACAATGTCTGAAGCAATTTTTTTGGTTGTCACAACTGCAGGAGAGGTGCTACTAGCATCTAAAGGATAAAGGCTAGGGATGCTATTAAATATCCTACAATGCACAAAACAGCATTCCACAACAAAGGATTCTCCAGCTGTAAATGTTAATAGGGCCACTTTTTACTAACTCTAATTAAACCACGTAACATAGCAAATGAAACTGATAGTCTAGCTGTTGTCCTTTCTTTCACTCTTGTTCACTCTTTTATTCTCTCTCTCTCTCTTATGTGCTCAGTGAAATGGGTATTTACGGTTATTGAAGAATTTATTGGTTGAGGTTTTTATTTTCCTTTGTTATGGCAGAAAATCAATAATTTTGAAAATGGACATGCTTTTTTCCTATGGTGCAATTAGACAATTTAAAGAAAAAATTTTTCTGGCTTTATTGAAAATTGATAGACAATTAGTTGCTCGTGTTTGCATTGTATAGTTAAAAGAGGTTTTTTTTTTTTCAATTATAGTTGGCATACAATAATATAGCATTTTCAGTTGTACAGCATAGTGATCAGAGGTCCATGTAACTCTCCAAATGATCACCCCACTGAATCTAGTACCCCTCTTCCCCCTTATATATTTATTATATTATTAACTATCTTCTCTGTGCTACACTCTTCATGTCCATGTCATTCTGCAACTATCCATTCGTACCTCTTAATCCTTTTGCCATTTTTGCTGTCCCCCTCAACCCTTTTTCCATCTAGTAGCCCTCTAAACATTCTCTGTATCTATGAGTTTATTTTCATTTATTGTCGTTTATTTTGTTCTTTAGATTCCATGTGGACGTGAAATTATGCAGTATTTGTCTTTCTCTATCTGACTTTCTTCATTCAGCACGATACCCTCTAGGTCCATCAAGGCAATATCTTTTTCTATCCTCTTCCTTTTACTCTGTGTGTATCTTTTAATCTGAAGTGAATCCCTTGTAGGCAGCATATGTAAGGGTCATTTTTTTTTTTATCCATTCAGCCAGTCTATCTTTTGGTTGGAGCACTTAATTCTTTTCCATCTGAGGTACTTGTTGATAGGAATGTAGTTATTACCATTCTTTATTCCTGTTTTTGATACATGTTTTTTCTTCTTAAAGAAATCCCTCAAACATTTTTTGTAACACCGGCTTGGCATTGATAGATTCCGTTAGCTTATTTTTGTCTGGGAAGCTCTTTATCTGTCCTTTGACTCTAAATGATAGCTTTCCTGGATAAAGTATTCTTGGTTGTAGATCCTGGATTTTCATCATGCCGAATATTTTGTGCCAAGCCCTTCTGTCTTGCATAGTTTCTTTTGAGAAATCAACTGCCAGTCTTATGGGTGCTCCTTTGTAGATAAGTAACTGCTTTTGTCTTGCTGCTTTTAAGATTCTCTCTTTGTATTTAACCCTTGGAATTTTAATTATAATGTGTCTTTATGTGGGCCTCTTTGAGTTCATCTATTTTGGGACTCTCTAAGCTTCCTGGGGTTCTAGGTCTATTTCCTTCACCAAATGAGGGAAGTTTTTCAACATTCTTTCTTCAAATAGCTCTTCAACATCTTGTTTTCCTTCAGGGATGCCTATGACACAGATATTTGTACATTTAATTGCGTCCCATAGGCTCCTTAAATTATTATTGTAGTCTCGGCTTCTTTTTTCTTGCCATTCTAATTGAGTGTCCTAGGCTTTCCCATCCTCTATATCAGTAGTTCAATTCTCTTTTGTATCGACTTTGCTTATTCCATCTAATACATTCTTCATCTCAGATAATGTGTTCTTCATTTCTGACTGGTTCCCTTTTATAGTTTTCATTTCCATTTTTATGTTTTTTATCTCTTAAAGTTCTCACTGAATTCACCTAAACTTCCCCTAAGTTCATTGAGCATCTTTATAACCAGTTTTTGAACTCTGCATTTGTTAGATTGCTTGACTCTGTTATTCCGGGATCTCTGTTCTGTTCTCTCATATGGTTTCTGCTTCTTTGTTTTCCCATTTTGGCTGCCTTTCTGTCTCTGTTTCTATGCACTAAGCAAAGCTCCTAAGTCTCCTGGTCTTATTAGCATGGCTTTGTGTAGTAGGTGTCCAGAGGCACAGTCCTGAGAGGGGTTCAGCATCAGGCCTAGTTTAGCCCTAGCCTATGCCTCTCTGGGGTCACCTGTTAAGATTCAGCAAGCAATCCACAGATGCTGTGCTTACAGTTGCCTCAAGAGGCCACCGCAGAAACCGAGGTCAGCTGCCACCAGTGTGGGTCTAGGAACTGCTCAGCAAGGAGCACCTGACTCACCAAAGACACACCTGGATATGGCTTGGGTGGGGCTGTGAGCTGAGGGAGGCAGAGTTTCAGGGAATCTTCTGGGTGGAGTGACCTCTGTAATCCAGTTTGATGATATCTCAGCTATGGAGGTGCTGTGTCCTGCATTGGGAGAAGAGAAGGCGCAACAGAGGAACAATGGATGCTGGTGGCACTTCTGTCTAGGAGAGATTCTCACCTCTGACTCTCACTCTGACAACTCAGTGTCCCCTATAAGTCCCTGGTTCCCCCACAGCAGTCTACCTGATACTGGTACTCAGAGCGTGCAGGCCCATTACCACAAAAGTTTGCTCACGGACATGGCTCCTTTAAGAGGTGACTACAGCTGCTGGCTGCTGCAGGTTCAGTCCCACTTGGCCACTCAGGACCTGACAACCTCACATCTTTGCTCTCTCCCACTTTCTACCTTTGTAGGGTGATTTCTTATTTTTCTTCCTAGTTGTAATGCTTTTGTTCATCTAGATACCAGGTGACTTTCCTTGTTTGCTCCGTGTTTCTGTCACAACTTTGATTTGGTCACAAGTGGGATGAAAAAAGCCTCTATTATCTATGCCATTTTTTTCCCAAGAAATATTTCTTAAGCAAGGAATGACCATATTATCCTTAGCTGCCTCTCTACCTCTCTTTCTCTTTTTAAAGTAAGTTTCTAAGCAATGAATGCTTACAAGGCACTACTCATTTATTGTTATTTTGTTTTATGAAACATTCAAAGTTGTGTAAGATTTTTCTCACTTTTCAGGAGCTTACTCACTAAGAGTGGACATAGGAAAAACATTCAAATCATATTCATACAAGGGGGTACCTATCATATATGATAGTAGCTGTCCAATGCTATCCAAATACACACTAAAGAGAATGAACTTAGAATCCAGGAACAATTTACAGTTTACCTACTCCTAGGGTAAACTCTGTCAAACAAATATGGCAACTTTAAAGGGTCACTCCTAGCTTGTCATTTTCCTCTGGTGGCATCTCTAAGACAGTAGACTTCTTGTGTTCTTTTAGAGGCTTATAGGCAGCTTCCTGGTATGAGGCTGCCAGCTTTAATCATTCACCTTCCCCTGTACAAAGACAGCGAGGAGAAAACGCAACTGAGCAAGGCTGAGAGGGCATGAAATTGTGTTAAGCAACACTCATGACAATGACTGGATTTGCTATTTTAGAGTAAGTGACTAAATGTTTTTTTTGCAATTGTAATTTTCCTGTGCTGTTAAGTGTAAAGGTGACCGCTTTGTGGTGGGCTCTCAGCAGTTTGTACTAGACAGCTAATCAGGTTGATTCATTTGGTGCAGTGGGCACTAAGCTCAGTTATAAAGCAGGTTTAAATTCTTACCTCACTGTGATATAACACCACAATTTTTTTTTTCCTTTCTTCTTCTTTGAGAAAGAAAATAACTGTGCAGACTTTTCAGGGAATGTTGTGAAGACACGATATTTTATATTTGTAGTAGGAAATATAATCATCTATGGAATAAAACTGGTTCCACGAACTGACTGTGTTTGCTTGCAGCCCTTCAGTAAATGATTTAGGCTGCTATCACCAATGGAAGTCAGTGCTTTTGGTAGAGACTATTCTGAGTTTATTCTAGCACAATTCCAGTGCTAGTGGAGTGTAAAATGCACGTTTACCTCTCGCTAATTGCATCAGAGCTGACCAGAGGCCAGTTAGCAATGGCTCAGTACTACCAAGTTTCTCCACAGGATGGCATCCATCAGTTAAAAACGAAATTTACAGTATTAGCAAAACTCACAAAAATAGAGATGAATTAAATTTTCTATTAGGCTTCAGAATGTTTAGGGTTTATTTTGATACACATTTTAACTTGATCATAGTGAATGAGGGAGGTGTGGTTGTTTGCCAGGAGCCAGCGCAGAAACAGAAGTGGAATTTGTGGTATGTGTGCAAAGAGAAAAATTGACAGTTGGTAACAAATAAAGCTTAGCATTTCACAGCCCCTGATCACAGGAGGGTCATTTATAGAATTAATTTTTCCCCCTCCATCAGAAATTAGCAACTATCAAGAGATCAAACCAGAACAGAGTCTCATGACAAATTAAGAAGCAAAGCACAAGATGATTTGGGATTTTGGTTTGGCGATAAGAGTGCTAATATTTTATAGCATAAGAATAATAAAAGATAGTATTTTAGCTATTTGACCATAGAAGTCACATGGGCCAACCTTCAATATTTCAGATGGCAAAAAAAGAAAGTTCTGAAGAATAGAAGAAATTTTTCTAAGGCAGGACTAGAATGAAGGTAGCGGTCACTCCATATTTCCACATAAGGAGACTTAGCCAGTGGGAAGAGCATGAACACATTTGTCTTGAATCTGTGTGTACCCAGCAAATATATTTCCAAAATTAGATTTATGTTACAGACAATAAAAATAGCATAGGTTTTCTAAAGATGACTTATTCACTATTAACTTAAAGATAGAGAAGTGTCAATTGTACATATTAGAGAATATTGTTATTATTAAAGACATTTGGGGAATCTGGGAGGTTGGTAGAAGCACGAGCACTAGGAAGCCCTCAGGACTCCCTTGTCATCTCCATGGAATCCAAGTCTTCTACCCTTCCTCAGATCTCTTTCCTCTGCAGGAGGTTTTCTTGAACATTTCAGTGAAGAACAGTGAAGAACTGCTGTGTTCTCTGGAGATGATCTTCCTTTGACCACCTTTGAGATTCTTTCTGTGAGCCTGCTATCCTTTTATTCATTGCATCTCACAGGCCTTTTATAGCAAAATTGTCAAGCATACTTTCCCATCCCTTTGGAAAGGACACTTAAGTCCCACTGGAGGAATTATTTCCTCACTAGGGAAAGTCAAGTTATGGTTCATTTTTTCTGCTATCAACTGCCAATTTTATTTGTTACCAAGTGTCTCAGAGTTCAATTTTATGGGCAAATATGCTTTCTGCATGTTCATCTGCATTAGGGAATCTACTGTAAAGCTTATAGAAGGCAAGGATGTTGTCTTCTTCAGCTCACAGAGCTCTTGCAAATGTAGGCATTTTATTTAAAAAATGCAAAACAAATGAAAAGAAAGAGGTTACTAATTAAATATCTTGGTGTCTGAAGCTGTCCCAACTGCAGACATAGCAGGCTGCATCTGGCTTATTAAATAAGAATATTTTGGGGGCACTTGTTTAAAGTACTGATAACTGTAATCCATCTTTGGAAATGCTGATTCACTCTGATTCACTCTGGGCCTGGGAATTGTATTTTAAACTTTCTCTCCCAAACCATGTGATTTTGATAGGCAGAGGTCAATTTAATACACAAAAACTCTCTTTTCATCTGGAAACACATTGATTCTTGAAGGGTCCTAAAGAATGGTGGTAATAAAACTGGAATTCAACTACCTGATTTCTTTGTTAGAAATTGTAATAATCTTCCTGTACATGTTTCTGTGTCCTATTTGTGCATTTCACTACTGGACAGAGGAATCTGAATACAGTATGTTTAAAATCACTTTGGAGTCCAGTGTTGAAGAATGTAAAGAAATTGTAGTATTACTCTTATGCATTACAAAAGCAGAGAAATCCCAAATCCTTTCAGCTGCCAACATTTGTTGTATTTAAATAAGAAAATTTTGTACAGTATTTTGAAAACAGGCCCAGATAACACCTGGGCAAGTCCAGGACACCTCTTAAGTATGATTACTTGCAAAGAGTAAAATCTCCCCAGGCCATGTCAGCAATCCCTTTGTTAGTAAACAAACAGAGCAGTTACAATTCTTTTGACAAAAAGGTATAGAAGAGTGTGTTCTGAAAGGCTCTTTCTCCTCCTCCCCCCAACTTCCTCTTTTCCAACTTGACAAGCTGATTGCAGAAGCCAATGAAACATCTACATCTCTTTCAGGGTGAGAGCATTTGTTTGGCATCTGTACAGGTGGCATTCTTGCCATGGGGTATCAAGTCATGTAGTGGGAAAGGATGAAGTAGTTTTGGACTGCTTAGCCATCACTTTCCCGTGAGAGCAGCTCTGATGAGCAAGTGGGCCAATTAGAAACTGAAGCAAACATTTCAATGTGGGGGACGCTTACTTTATGGACCGTGGTATTATTAGTTAGATTGAGAGGAACAGCAAGGGGAGGTTTCAGTGGCTGGGCAGATATGGAGACACAGTCTATGTTTCCTCAAGAGGCAAGAAATCACTCTTTTCTCACCATTTTCAGGTTGTTGATCTTGAAAATATGAAATCTCATACACAGACAATTTTCCAGACTTTGTTAATATTTTAAGTTATTTTGAGAGACATTACTCAGATTTAATATCTTACAATATTTACAGGACCTCCAGAACTTACCTCCAGACTATGCATTCAGGTAGGGCCATTTTAATAGTTCTATTCAGGGTTTAGTCACTCAAAGACCCAGGTCCTTGACCCTCTAGAAATATGATTTTTGGTTATATCTTGGTATTCTCAGGAGGGAATTCATATACTCTTAGTAATATGCTGCCCACCTTTTCTGTAGAATCTATGTCTTCCTCAGTCAGACATTACTGTCAACCTTGTCAGACTTCAACCTCTGTCACTATTTCTAGGCATTACTACTGATTTACTGGGTCCCTTATTGGTTCTGTGTCTGATCCAAAGTGAGGAGAATCTCTCTTTTTTTCCTTTTTGGCACCATATTTTGTCACTGGGGGACACAGTCAGCAGTTAGGTCTATGTTTAACAAGGTCACACTTGAAAACTGATGTGTCATCATTTCTCTTGGGAAGGAGACTCTTGCTTTCTTCAAGACTCCCCTTGGTCTTGCCCAATCTACTTTTGGGCCAACAACAGATGAGAATTGACAGATAACAACGCTAAATTCTAGATCATGAAAACCCAAATACAAGGAGAGCCAGACTCTTCTAGTATAGGCAGACTTTGGAATTAGTGGTCTTTGTATGATTTGGGGTTTCAGGATAGTGGAAGATGAATGGTACTACTTATTTTCTTAATCTAAGTCTATTGGCCATTGCCTTGCAGACTTTGGACTCCTAACAATTTAAACTTGAGAGAAGAGACCAGCAGAGACAAGAACACATTTCATTAGCTCACAGGGATCACATTCAGGTCTGCTGGAAGGGCATAGACAATCAGTAGTTTTCATGAATCTGTTAACTTTTTCTACATAACCAATCATCCTGAAATTAGTGTCTTACAACAATAATCATTTACTTTTGTCATAATTTTGCAGGTCAACAACTTGGACTGGGCTCAGCAAGGAGGTTCTTCTAGTCTTAGCTGGGCTCACTCTTGTGTATGTGGTCACCTGTCAGGATGACTAGCGACTGGGCTTATAATTGATCCACCATTACTTCTACTGTATTCTATTGGCCAAGGTAGATTAGTGGACAGGTACAAACTCAAGGGAAGGAGAAGCCATTTTCTTCCTGGGAGAAGGTGTAAATTCAATTACAAAGGCTGTGAATTCAGAGTGAGTGAAGGATTGTGCCATTTATTCAACTTACCATAAGATGTTCTAAATATAGCTACATGTATTATTTCTGTGGATTGATTTATAACTTGAAAAATTCTCCATTTCTGTTATTTTTGTTTTGTTTGTCAGTTTTTGTAAGTGTAGATATGAGTATGCTTCTTATTACCAAGAGCCTAGTGGATAATTTTGCCTAGACTTCATCTTGTAATTCACTGTGTAAAGCCACAGGATTACAGAGAGAGGTTCTGAAATAAGAGAAAAAATTTAAAAAAAAACAAAAGTAATAATTTATATTGATATAAGTAAAAGAGAGGGGTATGAGGAAAAATATTACATAATGGAGAAACTATAAGGGTAAAAGTTATGGTACTTTTGCATCTTATTTGAGCAAAAGAAGGGGAAATGGATGTTCTTGGCCATTTTGGGTAGTACTTACTAGTCTGTTCTGGCCTTGTTTTCTTTCCTCCTATACCTGGAAGCTCAGGGCTCTTTGTGTCTTTGTTCTTCTGCTTCACCTGCCCTGCAAGCCCTCAATTTTACATCAGACCTGTAATCAGTTGTTTCTTATACCTCAGTTTCTAGGTACTATTGGAATAAATGACATCACTGAGCAGATTGATGTCACTACTGAGTCTTTAACTTTGTGTTAGAATATTTTCATGTTTAAGTTCCTCTCTCCCGCCCCGCCCCCATCTACAATCCTACATTCCCACCAGTACACTTATTCTCTTACCTCACCTTTCAAAGAGAACCAATGATATAAGGCAAAATGTTTTTAACCTCCTTTTCTTTACTGATAAAATGACCTGTTTAAACTCTTCCACAGTCTTTCTCATTCAGTGTAAGAAAAAATCTTCAGCAAGCAAATGGCATTGCTGAGTGTTTAGAGGCACGAACTATTGAGTCAGACTATTTGTATTCAAATTTTGTTTCTGCCTCTTAGGAGCTGCACGACTTCACCCTAGGTCTCAACTTTCTCATCTGTAACAGAGGCATAGTTAGGTAGAGTGGTTGTGAGAATTTAATGGGACTTTCCCATCTAATACAATGTGCTTAGAATTATACCTGACACATTGTTATCATGAGCCATATCTATTCACAGTACTTGAGCCCTGAATTCCATCTCTCATATTTTCAGAAAATGTACTCAATGAATTGTGATGAGCATCTTCCATATAGTCAATTTTTATATTCATTACTGGCTCAAGTGTGCTCTATATTTTTACTTCTCTTTTTTTCTCCTTCATTTTTATTTTGAGACTTTAAGTGAAAAATCATCCCTTTGGTTAATACTAGGTCAATCTCTGTTTTTTAAAAAGAAATATATTAAAATTTTTTATTTTGTGTGCCCTTTAGCCATTTGCTTTGTTTTTCTCTTTTTCTGCACAGCCATGCGTGTTTGATAGAGCTCATTGTATCTTCCTTTTCTATTTCTTCACCTAAGTATAAACTTATAGTCTATTAGTAATATTAGCCATCTGTATTCCAAATGCACAGCCCCAATTTCAGTGTCTACTTGGCTCTGCTCCCACATGTGGGGCATGCCCCTTCTTATGGCAGAAGGGAAGAATAAGAGGCTAAGCTGAATCACATAACTGCCCATAAATTTTTGTTTTCATATGACAAATGGCATTTCAGCTCAAACTTTATTGGTTAAACCAACTCATATGACCAGATTAAAGTCAATGGGATGGGAAATATAATTTCACCCACAGGTAATAGATAAGTAATGAAGGTAGGGGGTTGATGTATATAATAGTACAATTTACTAGGTCAATCTGCTAAAATCTGGTCTTGATCTGCACCTAAATGATCACATATTTACTAAATTGTGGGACCTGGCAATGAGCACCCTTGAATTTGTGTCCTGTCTGTGCCAATTGCTCATTGTAATTCCATCTTCATTAGGCTTTGATGTTCCTATTTATAAATGGGGGTTATAGTTTCTAGTTCATGGATAACTTGTTAAGGAGTGAGAGCTATTATATTTAAAACATATGAATGTTAACTATATGATCAATATGTTCACCATTGCCACTATCCTGTAGCAAGGACCAATATGAGCTATTTTGAAATTTTCAACTGTTTCTATTTTGGAGGAGAGGGGGAAATGGAAGCTTAAATTCATCTTTTGAGGAGGGGAAGAGAGTGCTATCTTTGTTTTGAGAAGGACTGCTTTAGAGAGCCTTTTAAATTATACAGCTATGAGACAGATACACTGAGATGTCTGATAATAAAATATTGTAAGATAATATAAAATAAGTTTTTTTTATGGACAGTGGGTATCATTATAGAAATTAATATAATGGTAATTAAATGTTATTTTTTGATGCTTTTTCTTGATTGTCCATATATAGAGTAAGGGATCCAGAACTTAGTGGTGAGAAGAGAGAAAAAGAAAAATCATGCTTATTGTTTTAAGTATTTGTTCACTAATTCTTTCATATATTCACTTATCTATTCAATAGGTATTTACAGTGCATCTACTATATGCCAGGTGCTCTGCTAGGTTCTAGGGTTATAATAATGTACAAGCCCCCAGAGATGGTCCCTGCCTCTAAGACTCTTCCATTTTACCTCTATCTTTGTTTGGGGATGAAGCAGATCAGAGAGTTGAGCATAGCAATGGAAGTGGCTCCCAGAGAGCTCCACATGATACAAGCCAGGGCAGCAGTCTGGTAGGAAAGATGGTGGTGGTCAGAAATGAATTGTGGTGTGTACTAGAGCTTACTGGGAATTCTCAAAGCAAATGCTACAACAAAAAACAATAAATTAGGATACAGGAAACAGGACAGAATAACATTTTAGACTATAATAGTTTGTACGTTAAAAGAAAGGGTGCTGCAGGAACTCTCAGTTATTGGTTTACTTGATTACCTTCCTTTTTCTCTTCCCACTTCCCACCCCCACCTCAATTATGAGATTTGAAACAATGTCTTTCATTTCTTTTGTTATAATTTCCTAATGTTTAACACAGTACCTGGGTATAATGTATGTTTAAAAGTTGTTTTCTCTAAAAGAAAATAAATAAAATCACCTGGTCAAAAGCTTTTATCTAGCTCCTAGATGTCTTTAGGTATCAAAGACTTTTGGGAATTTGAAAATGACATATTGTGAATTTAAGACTGAAAAATCTGGCAAGAATTGGAATTTCTGAAGTGAAAGGGATAGACATGGGGTAGAATCCTTGAATATACATAGGAGCTTTTTAGGCCATATGCTTTTCCTATAACAAAATATTTTTCTAACATCAATAACTAACATTTCTTGAGTATTACCTTGTAGAAGTTACTATTCTAATATTTAACCTGAATGAACTCATTTAATACTCCCAGCTTTACACTCTGGGTTTTGTTCTATTATTATTCCAATTTTATAGATGAGAAGACCAAGGATTGGGAAGTTATGTAGAGCTTGTCAAATATTACACAGTGACCATGCATGAGAGCTGAGAATAGACCAGAGATCAGGCTCTCAACCACCACACTATGTTACCTCCTTATATTACCTTGTGTGAATCGTGATAGAAGTTGTTTGTGATATCATGTCATTGAGCATGAGAAGTCACAGATACTTAAGGAAGAGTCAAAGGAGGTAGGTCCTCCCACATTTTTTCCTGAAAATCTGTTTTGTAATTAATATAGGTAAACAAACTTCATTTCCCAAATTTTGCTTAGAACCAAAATATAAAATGATTATACATTTATGTGAAATAGAATATAGATTGCTCTTGATGGGGTCTAGAAATTGATGGAATGGAATGGTCAACACTTTAGTTACAGAAACTAAAAAGAAATTGTAATTTTTGTGTGTGGGGGGGGGAGGATTGGGAGAAAAGGAGGTGTAGGAAGGGATGTTCAGAGACTTCTGGTTTGAAATAGGTAAATAGTTCATGCTTCTTGTGGGTTGCTTCATGGAGAGGTGGCTGTTTCTTGGCAGCAGATCACTCCAAATGGCTCCCCATGTGTGTTCTGGGTATATGCACTTTGGCTCCCGTGTGTATTTTTAGATTGATGGAGGTTGTATTTATTTCTATTTTTACTTATTTATTCTTAAGGAATAGTTAGTACACACTATATTTCATCCTAGAGTTTATGGATTTTGGCTGAAACATCAGTTCAGATGTTATCTCCTAGACGTAAGCCTTGAGATCATGAAGTATGATGTAGTATAACAAGGCTGAATCATTTGCTCAACAATTTACAATTGTTTTCTCAGGAGGTGGCCTCTTTGTCTCTCAAGGAAATGACAAAACATCAATGAAGTTTCAGTTCAGGGGCTTGGAGGAAACTTGGAGTCTAACATTCACTAACCGAAAGGGATATTTTAAGCTGAGACTCGAATCAGAGATTCTCCTGAGGTAATTTTGATGCTTTGTTTAACAAAAGCAAAATATTCATTACCATATTTATAAGTAGACTATTTAGTAAGAAGATATGGAGATAACAACAAAAACAAATATTGAATAAAGCTCTTTCCGTGTCAACCTTTCCAGCACATACAACATATTAACTCGTTGTTAGTCTGTAATCAACAGTTTAGAATTAATGAGCATATGCTCTTGATTGCTAGATGAGAAACTTAAAAATTGGGAATAGGTAGCCAGATTTTCCATAGAACTTATCCGATAGGAAAATGCTGGATTAAAAAAAATGTTGAGTTAAAATTAATTTTAAATGGATTTGAACATCCAAAATGTATTTTATGTTGTTTTCTTACTTAAGTGTAATAATTTATACTAAATGAAAATACCAGCATTATTTTCAGAATTAATTTTTCCTATCCTTTCTCATTTCTTTCCAGTCTCTAATTTTTGTATCTCGTATTCTATGATATTGCAAGTAGAGTCTGAAAACAAGTTGCAAGTAATAATCTGGCTTATACTTGCCTTTATATTCTCTCGAATTTATATTCTCTTGAATTTATATTCTCCTTTGTGCTTCAGATTCGTTGATTTCTGTGCATACCCTACTGTCGTTTATGGTTATCCAAGTAGAAAAATAAACCAGTTTCATTTTTTGCATCATCTCCAAAATAGCTGAACTTATTTCTCCTTGTTGGAGGAACTCATGGAAATATTAATTCACTCTTTCCTTGTGATCTTCATTTTATAAACTTGGGAGAAAGTAATGTTGTGGTAACAAGGGATTCTCTATAGTCACAAGAACATACCAGTATGAGGAAAAGTGAATTGTGGCCTTTGTTCCCAAAAAAACGAAGCAGGAAAGGGTTCATTAGGCCCCCTGCTAAAAGAAGGCCCTGGAACCCCTGCCGGAAAATAAAACAATCTGGAAGGTAAATTCAGATCTGTTGGAAAAAAAGAATATTCTCTTAGTTTTTCAGAGAGAGCACGATTGCTCAAGCAGATGAAAACTATTCTTCCTTGATTATAAAATGAGGAACAGGGAGAGGAAGGTTTATATCCAGCTAACAATGCTCGTGGGAGGGACACTAGCAATTCATTTTCATAGACATATGCTTTTTTATTGTTATTCTTAGACAGGGCTCTCTAAGTTGTAAAAGCCACAGAAAACCTGGATCTGCCTCTAGAAGCAATGTTTGAATTATCAGTGTCCTAAGAAAAATCTCAAAGTTGAATTGATTGGGATGAGTAGGCCAGATAAACTTGTGGCAAGTTCTAAAGTTCTAAATATATGCAGAGTACAACATTTACAAAATCTACAAGTTCTTGTTCCATTAAAATTTATTTTATCTATAAATGGATATTTAAGTATATCTAAAAAGCTTTCTTCTGCAGTAATTTAAATATCCTCCTTTTTTAATATTGTGAATTTGATTTGTCAGTTCTTTTATTTACAGAGTTGTCAAGGGGAAGTTAAATGCCAAGAATCTGAGCCTATGGAGTTTGTACTGAATACTGTTCTAACATACTTCTTAAAAGTATCTCTATTTTCATTTTTTTCTTTTATTTATGTATTTGTTATTATTGTACATAATTATGGAATACATGACTGGGTTCTGATAGACATAATATCGAATATGATTAAATCCTAATAAAACAAGTCCTAATCAGTGAGCCGATTTCTTGCAATTCTCTGCCCCTTCTTTTTTAAAAAAAATATCAGAGGCTCTTTATCTTTCAAAGTGAAGGCTCAGGTTGTACATCCCCAACATCATCATCATCATCATCATCATCATCATCATCACTGTTGTTCTTGCTCTGATTAATTCTATAGTTCCTGCTTTTTTAGTAGTAATTTTTTCTATTATTATCATTATAGTAAAATACACATAACATAAAATTTACTACCTTAACCATTTTTAAATGTACAGTTCATTGCTATTAAGTACACTCATCATGTTATGAAACTATCTCCACCATCCATCACCAGAACTCTTTTCAGTTAGCAAAATTGAAATTCTACCCATTCAACAATAACACCCATGACCCATTCTCCCCTGCCCCTGGCATCCATTATTCTATTTTCTTTTCTTTCTCTTCTTTAAAAAATAATTCCTATTCTCCCACACCCTATCCTCTGGTAACCACCATTCTATTCTCTGTTAATATGAGTTGGAATTTTGTTTCTTTTTGTTTGTTTTTTATTTCACATATCAGTGAGATCATGCAATATTTGTCTTTCTGTGTTTGACTTATTTCACTTAGTATAATGTTTTCCAGGTTCATCCATGTTATTGCAAAAAGATTTCTTTTTTTGTTAAGGCTGAATATTATTCTGCTGTATGTATATATATATATATATACACACACACACACACACATACAGCTCTCTCCCTCTCTCTCTCTATAGGTAGGTAGGTAGGTTGATAGATAGATAGATGTCATATTTTCTTTATTCCATTATTTCATTGATGAACATTTAGTTTGTTTCCACATCTTGGCATTTGTAAATAATGCTGCAGTGATCACAGGGGTGAGGTGGTGATTTTATTTCCTTTGGCTATATACCCAGATGTGGAATTACTGGATCATGGGGTAGTTCCATTTTTAATTTTTTGACGAACCTCCTTACTGTTTCCTATAGTGGCTGTGCCAATTTATATTCCTGCTAACAATGCACAAAGATATTTTTTTTCTCCACATCTCTGCCAGTACTTGTTATCTTTTGACTTTTTGATGATAGCCATTCCAACAGATATGGAGTAATATCTCATTATAGTTTTGATTTGTATTTCCCTGATGATTAGTGATGTTCACCATCTTTTTATATCACCATTGGCCATTTATATGTCTTCCTTGAAAAATGTCTATTCAGTTTTTTGGCCCATTTTTTATTTGGGTTATTTTTAAATTTTTATTTTTTGTTCTTGAGTTATAAGAGTTCCTTATATAGTTTGTGTACTAACCCTTTATTGGATATGGTTTGCAAATATTTTCTCCCATTTTGCCAGTTGCCTTTTCATTTTAATTATTTCCTTTGCTGTACAGACACATTTTAATTTGATTATCTTAATATCTATTCATGTTGTTACAAATGGAAGCATTTCATCATTTCCTGTGGGTGAGTAATATTCCATCATATATATGTACCACATCTTTATTCAATCATCTATCAAGAGAACATCAGTTGTTTCCCCGTCTTGTCTACTGTGAATAATGCTGCAATGATGATAGCCATTTTAACAGGTGTGAGATGGTATTTTATTGTGGTTTTGATTTGCATTTCTGTGATAGCTAGTGAAGCCGAGCATCTTTTCATATATCTGTTGGTCATCTGTATGTCTTCTTGGGAGAAGTGTCTGTTCAGGTCCTCTGCCCATTTTTTAATTGGATTATTATTATTATATTTTTTGTTGCTGTTGAATTGTATGAGTTCTTTATATATTTTGGATATTAGCTTCTTATCGAGGTGTCATTTGCAAATATCCTCTCTCATTCAGTTGATTACCTCTTTGTTTTGTTGATTTTTTTTTCTGTGCAGAAGTTTTCTAGTTTGGTGTAGTCTCATTCATTTATTTTAGCTTTTACTTCCCTTGCCTTTGAGGTAAAATTTATAAAATCTATAAAACCAAGAGCCCTGAGTTTAGTATCTATGTTTTCTTCTGTGCAATTTATTGTTTCAGGTTTTATGTTTAGGTCTTTAATCCATTTTAGGTTAATTTTGCTGTATGCTGACACAGTTTTATTCTTTTGCATGTGGCTTTCCATTTTCACAGTACCATTTATTGAAGAGGATTTCTTTTCTCCATTGTATATTTTTGGCTCTTTTACTAAAATTATTTGCTCATATGTGTGCCGTTATTTCTGGGCTCTCAGTTCTGTTCCATTGGTCTGTGTGTCTGTTTTTCTGCCAAAATCATGCTGTTTTGAATACTCACTTGGTAGTATAATTTGAAGTCAGGTAGTGTTATACTTCCAGCCTTGTTCTTTTTCTCTCAGGATTGTTTTGGCTAGTTGGGGTCTTTTGTGATTATATGCAAATCCAAAAATTTTTTGTCCTATTTCTTTAAAAAAATATTATTGGGGTTTTGATGGGGATTGCATTCAATCTGTATACTGCTTTGGGTAATATGGCTATTTTAACTATGTTGATCCATGACCATGAAATATCTTTCCATATCTTTGTGTCTTCTTCAATTTCTTCTAATAATGTCTTGTAGTTTTCAGTGTATTTGTCCTTCACATGCTTTCTTAAGTTTATTCCTAGGTATTTTATTCTTTTCATTGTAATTGCAAAAGGATTTTTTTTTCATTTCTTTTTCTAAAAATTCATTGTTAGTATATAAGAACACTGTGGAGTTTTGTACATTGATTTTGTCATATCCTGCAACTTTACTGTGTTTGTTTATTGTTTCTAATAATTTCTTGGTGAAGTCTTTAGGGTTTCTATATAGAGAATTATGTCATCTTCAAAAAGTGACAATTGACTTCTTTATTCCCAATTTGGATGCTTCTTATTTCTTTGTCTTGCCTGATTGCTCTAGCTAGGATTTCCAATACTATATTGAATAAGATTGGTGAGATTGGTCAATCTTGTATTGTTTCTTCTCTTAGAAGGAAAGCTTTCAGTTTTTCACTGCTAAGGATGATATTAGTATAGGGTTTGTCATATATGGCCTTTATTATGTTGAGGTACTTTCCTTCTATATACATAATATTGAGTGTTTAATCATAAATGGATGCTGTATCTTGACATTTTTTTCTGTATTTATTAATATGATCATATGATTTTTATTCTTTATTTTGTTTATGTGGCTTATTACATTGATCGATTTGCATATGTTGAACCATTCTTGCACCCCTGGAATGAACCCCACTTGATTGTAATGTATATTCTCTTTAATGTATTGTAATGTAATGTAATGTAATGTATCCTATTTGCTAATATTTTGTTTAGGATTTTGGCATCTGTGTTCATTAGAAATATTGATCTGTAATTTTCTTTTTTTATGTTATCCTTACTAGGTTTTGGTATCAGGGTAATGCTGACCTTATAAAATGAGTTAGGAACTATTGCTTCTTCTTCAATTTTTTTGGAAGAGTTTGAGAAATACTGGTATTAAATCATCTTTGAATGTTTGGTAGAATTCACCAGTGAAGCCATCTGGTCCTGGACTTTTACTTTTTGGGAGGTTTTTGATCATTGTTCCAATTTCTTTACTGTTGGTTGTTCTATAGATTTTCTAGTTCTTCGTGATTCAGTCTAAGAAGGTTGTATATTTCTAAGAACTTGTTATTTCTTCCAGGTCATTAAATTTGATGTCATATACTCTTTCATAGTATTCTTGTATGATCCTTTATATTTCTGTGGTATCTGAAATGACTTCCATTTCTTATTTCGTTTATTTGTATCTTTTCTCTCATTTTTTTTTAGTGAGTCTAGCCAGGGTTTGTCAAATTTATTGATTTTTTTTTTTTAAAGAGCCATCTCTTTTAAGCTCTGTGTCTTCATTGTTTCTTTGATCTTATGTTTTAATCTGTTATTTTAGTTTGGTGGTATTTTATGATTTTTTCCTCTGTTCCCTTCTGTCTTATGTTATGAATCTCAGTTGTGTGTGTGTGTGTGTGTGTGTGTGTGTGTGTGTGTGGTTATTGCTAAATTTATGTAAAAGAAAGTTTTATATGTACAGTAATCCTTCCACATGCATCTTATCTTCATTTCCCTTTGCAAATTTAGACCTTTACCCCTTCCCCTTTTCTTATCTTAAATTATTCCTATTTATGCTGTAAGTTCATTTCTGAGTTTCAGTAGCTATTGTCTTCTCGTTAAAAAATATATATTTTTACAGCAGAGAAGAAAAGCTTTATTAGAAGGGAAAGTACACTTTCAGATGAGGAAGTGGGCCTGAGCAAGAGAAGCATGGCTCAAAAGGCCTTTAAAATATTTTAACTTACTTTAACCATTATGTAATATTTAAGTGTATAATACCCTATTCTGAAAAAGGGTTGTATTTTCCTGTTTCTGTCTGTCCATTCGTCATCTTACCTATAGTTTTATATCTTTTTGTCTTTTTTGTTTCATGTAGAATAACCCCCTTCAATATTTCCTGTAATGCAAGAAAATACTTGTGGTGGAAAATTTCCTAACCTTCTGTATGTCTGAAAATGTTTTTATTTCACCTTCATTTCTAAAGAAGAACCTTTCTGGATATATAATTCTTGGTTGGTAATTTCTCTCTTTTAATAGTTTGAATATTTGATTCCACTTCCTCCTAGCTTGTGGAGTTTCTGCTGAAAAATTTGATGATAATCTAATGGGTCTTCCTTTATAGGTCATTATCTTTTTTCCCTGGTTTCTTTGATAATTCTTTTTCTGTCATTAGTTTTCGACAGTTTTAATATAATGTGTCTTGGAGAAGACCTTTTTGGATTGAGATAATTAGGTGTTCTGTTTGATTCTTGGACTCAAGTTTCCACTTCTTTCCATAGGTTTCAGTAGTTCTCATCGACTATTTGTTTGAATAGCTCTCTGTTCTCTTCTTCCTCTCTTCTCCTTCTGGTATACCCATTATTCTTAGATTGCTCTTTCTGATGGAATGAGATAGTTCTTGTAAAATTCTTTCATTTTTTCTTTTTACTCTCAAATCTCTCTCTTCTTCCGTTTCATTTCCAGATTTCTGTCTTTGATATCACCAATTCTCTCCTCAATCTTGTCACTTCTATTCTTAAGCTCACTATTTCATCCTTTACCTCTTTTATTGAGTTCTTCAGCTCCAGAATTTCTATTTTGTTCTTTTTTAGTTTCAGTCTTTTTGGTAAACTATTCCTTTTGTTCACTGATTTTTTTTTCTGACTTTATTAAACTGCCTATTTGAGTTTTCTTACATCTCATTGATTTTTTTCAGAACTGCAATCTTGACTTCTCTGTTCTTTAAATCACATACTTCCATATCTCTAATTTTATTTTCTGGAGATTATTTCATTTTCTTTCTGAGTTGCCTTTTTACCTTGGTTGTTATCGTATTAAATGGATTATTTCTCCGCATAGGCATTTATGAGAATGAACTCTGCTTTTTAAAAAATTTTATTATTATTAAGAGTAATGGCTCTTTAGCAAATTGATAAGAATAGGTTTTTCTTTTGCTTCCTAGTAAGTGGCTCATAAGCTTCCTGCATTGCCCAGGCCTCCCGAATCTCTGCTGAGTGGCAAAACATGTCTTTTATTCCCTGGGGAGATGGGTGTCTCCTCTATGACCAGGTCATCTTGGTCCCAGGGTTCCAATCCCATGGGCAAATGTGATGGGAGATAGAATTTTGAGCTCCAACAAGCTCCTGAAGTCTTGGTGCTTCCCCAGCAGCCATATACAGTATTGTGCTTCCCGAGGCATCTCAGATGCCTGCGCCAGGATCAGCTTTGATGGGTGGGCGTAGGGTGGGTTGGGAGAGGCCACTAGTGTGCCTGTGGCTCTGATTTTCTCTCAGTAATGGTGACCGCCAGGTTTCAGCGGCCTCGTGTCTGTATCTCCACCCCTGTTACTGAGACCAGCTACAGTGTGCATGTGTCACTCAGAAGCTATCCCCTTAGTTATTGGGGCTGCAACTCCATGCTTTATAGCCCAACATTCACTGCTGCAGTTTCCCATGGGGCCTGCTGCTAGCTCTGGAAGGGTGCTAGGAGGTGAGTTCTGGGAGGGTAGGGGGAGTCAGCCAGGCTCTGTGGCTCATATTTTGCCTAGCGGTGGCAGCTGCTAGAACACAGTTGTTCTAGCACCTCTGTATTCCATCTCTACCTTGATCACTAGGTTCCACCACCAGAGTATATGTTGATCATTCAGGGAGAATGCTCAGGGGTACAGAGAATGCATACCGCAACTTGATTCTTCCCCTCTCCTCTGAGTCCCACAGGAAGCTCCAGGCTGCATTCATGGCACCTGTTTGCATTTCTCTCCCCTTTCTCCTCCCTTGATTGATGGATTCACCCACTTTCAGATAGTTTTATGTGCAGATCTCTCATAAGTGTTTATGTGTTAGGCTGGGAATCTTTTGGGTTATAACTGTTCAACTTGTTGTAGTCTCAAAGGGGAAGATCAAGAGACCCTTCATGTCACCATGCTTCTCTGTTTGGCACCTCCGCTGAAAATTATATGTGGACCATATACATGTGGGTTTATTTCTGGAATTTCTCTTCCATTCCATTGATACTTTATCTGTTTTTATGTAAGTACCATTCTGATTTGATTACTATAGCTTTGTATTATAGTTTAAAATCAGGAAATGTGATGCCTCAAGCTTTGTTTTTCTTGCTCAATTGCTTTAGCTATTCAGGTATTCAGGGTCTTTGGTGGTACTATACAAATTTTAGAGTTGCCTTTTCTATTTCTGTGAAAAAATGCCATTGGAATTTTGAAAAGAATTTCATGGAATCTGTAAATTTATTTGGGTAGTATGGACATTTTAACAATATAAATTCTTCCAATCCATGACCATGAAGCAGCTTTCCATTTACTTGTCTATTCTTCAGTTTCTTTCATCAGAGTCTTATAGTTTTCAGTGTTTAGATTTTTTTACTCTCTAGATTAAATTTATTCCTAAGTATTTTATTGTTTTTGGTACTATTGTAATGCATAGATACACAAATAATTTTTTTGTATGTCAATTTTGTATCCTGCAACAAAATTCATTTATTAGTTTTAACAGTTTTTTTTTTTGGTAGAGTCTTTAGGGTTTTCTGTATATAAGTCCATGCCATCTGCAAAAAGATAATTTTATTTCTTCCTTTCTAATTTGGATGACTTTTATTTCTTTTTTTGCCTAATTGCCTTGGCTAGCACTTCTAATATTATGGTGGTGTGGTGGACTAGAAGCGGTGAGAATGAGAACAATTGTCTTATTTCTGATCTTAAGAAAAAGCTTTCAACTTTTCACCATTTTCTATAATATTAGCTATGGGCTTGTCATATATGGCCTTTATTATGTTGATTCCTTCTACATTTAATTTGTTGAAATTTTTTTTAATTATAAAAAGATGTTGAATTTTGTCAAATGCTTTCTCTGCATCTATTAAGAAGATCATGTGATTTTTATCCTTCATTGTTAAGGTATTATATCACAGTTATTGATTTGCAGATATTGGACTATAATTTTATCTCAGGGATAAATCCCATTTGATCGTGGTATAGAATTCTTTTAATGTTATTGTTGAATTATTTTTAGTATTTTGTTGATGATTTTCACATTTATGTTCATTAGGGATTAGCTTATAATTTTCTTTTTTTATGTAGTGTCCTTGTCTGGTTTTAGTATCAAAGTAATGCTGGCTTCATAAAATTAGTATGGAAGTGCTCTTTCTTCATCAATTTTTTTGGAAGAGTTTGAGAAAGATTATTATTAATTCTTTTCTAAAAGTTAGGTAGAATTCACTAGTGAAGCCGTCTGGTTCTGGACTTTTCTTCGTTGGGAGTTTATGATTACCGATTCAATCTCCTTACTCTTATTGGTCTTCTAGGATTTTCTTTCTTCATGATTCATTCTTAGTAAGTTGCACGTTTCTAGAAATTTATCCATTTCTTCTAGGTTATGTAGTTTGTTGGTTATAATTATCCATAGCACTCACTCCCTTATGATCCTTCGTATTTTCCTTCTATAAAATAGGGCTATTTCACATATTTAAAAAATCATGTTGCCTTTATAAGTTTGAGCAGGAAGGTAGAAATGAAAGACAACTAATGATGTAAGGTGGGATAATAAAATGTAACCACAAAAAGCTCATTAACTTAAGAAGAGCTGAGAACCAGTCAGGTAGCTGACCATATTATCATCTGCCACTCCTTGGTACTTGTGAAACAATACTATTGTATACACTTTTTTTGCTCAGAGCAAAAGTATTACTTTTTAAAAGGAATTCCATAAATGAACTATAAATAAACAAGACCAAATTGTCTTGCTGCCGTTTACTAACAGAAAGTATTTCTTTGCTGTTCAAAGAGCTTGTCTAGGTCATATTTATTTTTTCTCTTTCTATAGCTGGTATAAAAATGCATTGTTTAGGAACTTGCAAAAAATTCTTGTATTTATAGCATTCTATTTCAATTCTCCTGACTATTCAGCATAATTAAAATAAAGCCCTCAAACACAAACAGCTTGTCAAATACTTCTGGAAGTTTCTCCTGACTCAGGCTTTCAGTGGCAAGAACACATTATAAACACTATAGGCCCTCTCTACTTAAGGGAATAGGTGCTCCAAAGAAGTTAACTTTAAAGAATCTTTAAGTAGAGTCACACTTTCCCCTTATCTTTGTAATTTTATACAGACAATATGTAGGACCTCTATAAAATAGTAATGACAAGATGATGATGGTGCTCACATGGCAGCTTTTCATGAAGTTAGCAGTCAAAGCATCATGGATTATTTAATACTGAAAGTTTTCGCATAGGTATTTAAATAGTTTCAGAGCATTCCAACCTCCAAGAAAGCAAAGAGCTTAACAAATGATGTATTTTCTGGACGTATCAATTTCTGAATATGTTACCATGAAGTCCTAGATACCAGTCTCTTTAACTGGAGTGGCTTATAGTAGTTGCTTACAAGAGGCTCTACTCATTGTTCCTGGCACCATTGCTACTAAGTTGAATAAGAACTTGCTCCAGTTGGCACTATAGTTGCCAAGATCTATGCTAAAGACTCTGCAAAAGCCACTGACAAAATTATCTACTTGAGGATACCAGACAGAACCACCACTGGGAGCAGCAGTGGACTGTCAGGTCTGGGGGTCTCTATTATCTGATATCCTACCATGAGTAACTGCAATCAGTACGGAAAAGGTAAGAAACATTGGCTTTTCCAGATTTTCTCATTAGAAAGTATGACTCTCTTCCTACCAGGAAAATTAATAAAATATTCAGAAATTTTGGGAGGAAGATACAGCAGACATTCAAACTAAACTACTTCATAACATGGAATCTGTAGAGTACATAATCCTGGACAGATTTAATAAAATTTTGAGTGATGATGGATGTATAAACTACATGCAAATGAACACAGAATCTAGAAATATTGAGAATAGGTTAGTTAACAATAAATGAATTGTATTGTTATTTTCAATTGATTAGGACTGGAACCTAACTTCTTATGATATTTCTTTAAAAATTACCAGAGGAAAATAGAATAAAATCAATATTCTGTTCACTTGTCACAAATAACTTTATTGCCTTAAGTTATTAATGTCTTTTATCTCAAAGAGGTGAGCAGATGTCCCTGAAATTTTCCATTTGCCAGTGATAGAATATACCCATAAAGCTGACTTTTCTATTTGTGGTTAGATTCCAAAATGCTGAAATAGACAACAATAAAATATACTTTGTTCCTAGAAAACTATGTACCCTGTGCGATTTTTTACATAGTACATTTTTTTTCCTTCTCTCTTCAGGGATTTTCCTCAAACTTAATTCTCGACTAATTCCTATTAAACAGATCTCAGTAAATTACACTACCCTCTAGCTTGTGAATCCAGAAGATTGAGATCCATATATGATATCTTCTTCCTCATCCTCCACATTATACGTACCATGAATTCCTCTTACCTGTACCTCCAAAATGCATCTCAGGCCACACCCTTTTATTCATCTCTAGTGCCACCTTTCTAATAAAACAGAAGATCATTTCACTATTGCAGTAACCTCAACTTCATCATCCTATTTTCTCTCTTGACTCTCTCCAATTCATTGTTTTAGAGAACAACCAGAGAATTATTTTTTAAATTATCAGTTGAATCCCATGCTATTTCTCAGCTTAAAAATTTTAAGTAGAATTGCATTGCACTTAGAACGAAATCTGATCTCCTAATTTTTAGCTGTAAGATCCCAGTTGAAATGTCTTCCCTATTAAGGTTAAATATGATGGGTATAATGGATTCTTTTAATTTACTTCTTCAGATTTAGATATCCAAGTGGGAGCAGAGTGAGTTCAAGGCATTTACATGCTCAACTCTATCCCTGCAGATGGTTTCCCAGCTTCTTTCAGGTGGACAACTAGTTGCTTCACATTCTCATGATTGCTTGCTTCCCTGCCCCACCAGGCCCCAAAGTGATAATGGTTCCTAACTATTGTTGGCTCTGGAGGAACTACATCTTCCCTCTTTTGTTTCCCTACATTTTGCCTTTGTAAGTTGTGATTTATTAAAATTTTTACAAGTTTGTCAGATCATATGTGGCATCTCTTTGTTAGGGACATGGCTGATAAAGTATCTGGTAGTGGGGGTGGCCTGAAAAATTGGTTCTTGGATTAGATAGCTCCATACATTTGAGAAACACATAGATAATCTTTTGATAGAAAGGAATAGGACATTAATAACTCATGGCTTATAGCATCTTAATGGTTACTTAAAATTTCACTCTTGTGGCATAGGTTTAAGTACAAGTAGAAAGCAAGGGAGTGGAGGATAAGTGCTATGGCACTTGGTCCTCTGATAGGAATAATGCCTATAAAAATCATGGATTAGCCAGCTGTTTCTTAAGGCCCGGAGATTGTACAAGATGAAAGGGACAAATTCAAGGTAAAAAAAATACAACCCAGAGTAAGATGGAAATCATAAATTTTCAAGGGCATCTTTGAAGAATTCTCTCATTTCCTATAGTTACAAGGTAAATATGGCTGAGGACCAAGCCCAAGGCCTGACTGAAGGGCTGCAGAGTTGTAGTGCCCATTTAAGACTTGATCCCATGGGGACAAAGGGATCTTACCTGCCTAGCCCATTTGAGGGCATAAGACTCTTCATGAATAAAACTTCTAATGACTTCTATTGGGTGAGGCATCTCACAAAGAAGTGCCAGTTATCCATGGTACCCACTGCCACTATCCTTCATGGCTCTTCTGCCCATAATAAGAGTTAGGTTCCAACATGGGCCAGATGAAGACATGCAAAGCCTACTCTAGAAGAGTATAATGTATACACCAAAAGAATTGTAGAACCACATCAGTTTGTACTAGCAGGAATCAGGAGCATGTAGAAGTGTGGATTCTATGAGTGTTATTTGATTGGATGAAAATGATTGACACACATACCCACAAAAGCTACAGAATTATTGTGTTAATTTAACCACCTAGGAATGATTTCAATCAATTAGGTTGGGTGTAGAGTCGTTGGTGGCCTACCATCAAACACTAATGCTGGAATTTCCCTGGCATACTACAGAAGAAGAAGTTATAGTCCCAGGGTGATGGCAATATGTAGTTCATTTAATGTTGTAAACTCTCAGATAATCCTCTAACCATACCACGAAGGCCAGGGACACTTTCTGAAAAAGGCATTAACAAATGCCTTTGTCTCAACATCACTAGCTCTTAGGGAAATGCAAATCAAAACCTCAATGAGATACTTTCTCACACCTGTTAGAATATCCATAATCAACAAGACAAGTTATAACAAATATTGGAGAGGATGTGGAGAAAAAGGAACCCTCATACATTGCTGGAGGGACTGCAAATTGGCTCAGCCAATATGGAAAAGAGTATTTCAGTTCCTCAAAAAATTAAGAATTGATCTACCATATGATTCAGCAATCCCTCTACTTAGTATTTACCCCCAAAACTTGAAAACCCGTATCTGAAAAGATATTCGCACATTGATGTCCATAGTAGCATTATTCACAGTGGCCAGGACACATAAGCAACTAAAATGTCCTATGACAGATGATTGACTAAAGAAGTTGTGGTACAGATATACAATGGAATATTACTCAGCCATGAGAAGAGATGAAATACTGCCATTTGCAACAACATGCTAAGCGAAATAAGCCAGACAGAAAAAGTTGAAAATCACATGATATCACTTATATGTGGGATATAAACCTAAAAGCAACAAGTGAACAGGACAAACAGAGACTCATGGACATGGACAATAGACTAGTGGTTACCAGAGGGTAGGGGGTAGAGGAGGAGGGGAGAGGTAGACGAGGTAAAGGGAGTCAAATATAAGGGGTTAGGGGGAGGGTGAAGTGGGTAAAGGGATCAAATATATGGTAGCTGAAGGAAACTGGACTTTATGTGGTAAACACCAAATAGAATATACAGACGTTAGATGATAATATACACCTGAAAATTACATAATCATATTAACCAATGTTACCCCAATAAACTTAATGAAAAAAGAAAAGAAAAGAAAAGAAAAGAAAAAAGAAAAGAAAAGAAAAGAAATAAGCCAGTAACAAAAAGACAAAAAAAAAAATGTCTTTATGAGGGGTCACTTATGTTTTGAAAAACTCTGTGGTGGCTGTACCCTGTAGGCTGGAGATCATGGTAGGGATGCTCATTAGCTCCCTGTTATTAACTAGATAAATCTCAACTTTAGGCTTTGTAAATTTCAGTAATAGATAAGCATTAATATCCTGAATGGCAGAATTAAATAGCAGGGAATAAAACCCTACTTCCAGATTCTCAACATTATGGTAGTACTCACTCTCATTGACATAGGTTGTGAATCAAAAGTCTTGGAAATAAAGAATATTTAATCTTTATTGATTTTAAACAACTTGGTGATTTTTAGTGTGTCTTTTCAGTCAGAGTACTTCAAAATTTTGTTTGCTGTTTGCTTTTTAGACCTTAAGCTATTTCTTAAAAATAAAACTTAATTGATAAATTTATATTGTATAAATATATATACACAATATCTATATATCTATCTATATCTATTTATCTATTTAATTGAAGTTAAAAGAATGATGCAGATAAGCATGTGGAAAAGGTTAAGAAGATTTACTTTGAAAGCATGGTTGGAAACTACTGGTCAGCTAGTCAAGGTGATTAGTTTATTACTTTTAGAATTGTCCTTTCCCTTTCTAAAAGAAAGGTGATGAGTTATTGCTATCAGAGGCATCGTGTCTTCCAAGAACTCATAAATAATACTTAGTGGCTCCGTAATTGCTTTGGTCAATTCTTTAAGTATCTTGGGATATATGTTAATAGGGCCTGATAATTGGATGGAGTCCAGTTTATAATGTAATCTTTGATATGAAACTGTCCTGTTATCACTACCCTACTACATATTTAATTATTGACTGATATTGGAAATTAAAGAAAATTTGCTTTATTAGTATCATTGGTGGATATTTTCTTTTTCTTTTGCTATAGGCCCAGGAAAAGAAAATTTAAAGTTTATTTTTCAGGATTCCCAGGAAAAGAGAACATACATGTTAACAAAACAACTTTATAATATGATATTAAGAATAGGAATGAATGTAATTTGTTAAATATATTAGTGAGTTTTCTCATAATAATAGATTTTAATTCAAAAGAAAATGCTTACCACCTTGCTCGAAATTGAGTTTTCAGAGGTTAACCATAATAACAACAAAAATAATGACTATTATTTGTTGAGCTTTAGGTACTAGGCCTTGTGTATTAAGTACTTTATATGATATGGATGATCTCATTAAATCTTCAGACAAAATTACTATATATGTGGTATAATATGATTTAATAAATGAGGAAATTAGTCTTAGAGAGATTAAGTAAATTTCCCTTGGTCATACAGGTAGTGAAATTGGCAAGGTTGTTACGTGACGTTGGTCAGCTCTAACTCATGGTGACCTTATGAATGAGTTATGTCCACAACATTCTGTCCTAAACAGCCTTGCTCAGCTCCTTTAGACAGGATTGGAAACCAGGTAATGTTTAAATTCATAGTCTAAGCCAAATTGTCTCCCCATAGATGTTGCTTCTTTCTAATTATGGTGATGGAGACAGCAGAACTAGGAAAAACTGGCAGTTAATATTCTAAAAGAAGTGTAAAATTAGACATGGGAGGACATTCAGAAGCCATCTAACCAAACCAGCCTATTTTACTGATAAAGAACATGAGGCCCCAAAAGTATATTGTAGAATCCATATTACCTGTGCTCACCTCTTACAAATTAAGTGAATTTAGGCCTCTCGATTCCTCAGTTTTCTCATTTTAAAATGAGAATAATAATAATGAAACCTACCTCAAAGAGTCACTCCAAGATTTAATGTCATCTTTATTTTATGTGTCTAGCTTTCCCTATTTCTAAAGGTAAAGAATGAGAGAATTCATGAAGTGTTAGTGTTAGGAAGGAGGACCAAGTAAACAGTTATCTACATGTGTCGCTTTATACTCTAATTCTCAGAAATATTAGGATAAACAATAAGGAAGCATTTGGCCAGGGGTGAATATTATATATTTTCATTTCTTTTGTTTCTTGGGGCTAATTTATGGATAAGAGATTTATTTATTTTTATTAAAATTATTGGGGTCACGTTAGTTAATATAATCAAATAGGTTTCAAGTGTACAATTCAATAATACATCATATGTATATTGCATTGTGTATTCACCACCCAAAGTTAAATTTCCTTCCATAACAAGTATTTGACTCCCTTTACTCCTAACTGCCTCCCTCTTCTCCCTTCCTTCCCTCTGGTAACCACTTATCCACTGTTCGTGTCCATGAATCTCTGTTTGTCATGTTCGTTTATCGCTTTCAGCTTTATATCCCACATATGAGTGAAAACATATAGTTTTCATCTTTTTCTGTCTTATTTATTATGCTTAGCGTGATAATCTCAAGATCCACCTATGTTGTTGTAAATGACAGCATTTTATCTCTTCTTACGGCGGCTGTGTAGTATTTCATTGTATGTATGTACCACATCTTTATCCAATCATCTATTGAAGGACACTTTAGTTGTTTCCATGTCTTGGCCACAGTGAATAATGATGCTATGAACATCAGGGAGTGGATAAATTTACTATCTTTATTGGGATGCACCACTTTAAAAGTAGAAGAAAACAACTAATATTCACCTCTCCAAACTAAACAATTATTATTTTGGTTAACAAAAAATGTTGACTAAACCATTGTTGGCATTGGTTTATCTATTTAATTATGTCAGAGTTGCTGTCCTGAAATTGTATGGGCTTCCCTCTCCTGGTCTCAAGATGGTTACAGCAGGTCCAGAGATCATGACCTTGGTTAAGGCATGAAGAAGGAGGAAGGGGATAGTGCCAGCAGCCTCTGTCCCATTTATTAGGAAAAAGCAAAAGCCTTCTCAGAAAACCCCAGCACACTAGTGCCAGTACCTCATTTACCTGAACCAGGGCCATTATGGTTTCCCTGTGTAGGCAGGCAATAGAGAGTAGAGTCGGGAATAGATTTTGACTGGTCAATAGTATTATTTAGATTTATAATTATTATATGTTGACCACATTTATATATTCTGGGATATACATTAACCCATTTCTTGTTTGCCCTGTGTATACTCACCAGCACTGCTTGCGGCTGCAGTGTTTACCCCGAGGTAACTCACAGATTATAGTCCTAAACTTACCCCCAATGTTTGCCATGAAATAGCTTGCTTTCATTAGTATTTTTGCATTGCTCTAGTATATCGATAGTCTTTGAAAACAAATGAATTCATTCTATTTATAGCATTTTGTTTTTAGTAGTGGTATTTCCATTTATAAAATATTGTAATTCTTGATCGCTGAAAATGTCAAATCTTAGATGTTCTACTTTGTGTTGTTCTGTGCTTTGAAATTTACCACACCAAAAAATTATCAAATACCGATCATCATATACATTTCTGTTACATTTGGATTAGAGACAAGCTCTGTTTAGAAATAACTCCAAGAACAGTTCTTTATATTTTATTTTCACATTGAAAACCAGTCAGATATACTTCAGCCTCAAAGAACGTGTTTATGTAAAATTAAATTAACACTGGCAGCAGGCCACACTTTTTTTTTTCTGAATGGGAGATGGGTTAATGGAAATGGAGAAAGAAACTACCATTTACAGAGTAACTATTAAGTTCCAGGCTGTATGTTAGGTACTTTATGGTTATTATTTTATTTAATCCTCAAAATGCCTTTGAGAAAATAGATTGATAAACTGAGATTCAGAAAGCTGAAACCTGTTTCAAGTATCTTAGACATAGTACTCTTTGAAACTATGTCTGACTGACTCGAAAATCTATTTTTGCAATTGGAACATGAAAAAAATGAAGAGAGCTGTGGAACGATACCCTCAAGGTGGTGACTACTTACTAAATCCCAGGCATCTCAAAAGCTGACACATTTTAAAATTACCATTTTTATCCTCATAACGATTTTGTAAAATATTTTTATCCTCATTTTATAGATGGGTGAATGAAGTCAGGGAAGTTGACTAGCCTGTTCAAGTTTATTCAAATCAAAATTTGAGGCTAGGGTTGGTATCTAGGTTTTGTCTAACCCCAAGTAATTTGCTCCCAACCACTAAACAAATTTCCATTTGTCATTTATATTTAGGAGAGTTTTATGTAACTTCCCATCTTAACATGTGATGGTTCTAGAAGTACACAGAATATAATAACCATGTAGATGTTGTGAATGTACACTTGGGTTTTTCCTTACTTACGTAGTAGAAGTGTCAGGATAAAGTCTTAAGCAAATATGGTTTCAGGAGAAGGCATAGGTACTCTGTCTTACCTCATGGTCTGAAGTAGCTTGAGGTTGGAAAAGACAGTTAAATAGAGGAAATGCCATGTGTTCTTTACTGAAAGTTTTTTTAATGCAAATAAAACAATAGAAAAACACAATGCCTTAAGACCAATAATTCTCCACAATTGAGTAATAGCTTTAACATTTTCTTGTGTATTAGAACATTTCAGAACCAGTAGCCTTATGGAAGTGAGGAAAAGGCAAGTATATAAGATATTGTCTTTGTTAAAGATGAGATGACAGTGTACACTTAGCAGGAGGTTTAGAATGGTCGTCGTGTAGGAGTGGAGATATGAGAACTAATTTTTCCTCATTTCAGTCTTTAAAGATTATTTAAAGCCCTAAATACTTTCAAGGATGGTCATGAAGAGTTTTGGAAGAGTTGTTTCAGTACAGTCCACTGAGCAGAATGAAGACATTTGCCCAGTGGATATCAAATACATAGGAAAAATGTCAGCACCTACAATAGCTGACAGCAAACATCAAAGATAAACAAACAAACAAGGTGTGAGATTTTATTGCCAGCACAACTATGATGAGTTTATAAAATGAGTTCTGTGCCTCGAATATCTAGTCTGAACATTTGAATGACCTTATTTCTCAAGGCATCTGTCAGTAGATCTGTTCATTATTCATTTGGTCCATTCTTATGGTTGTCCACATTAATGATCAGGAAAACCTGTCCACATTAATGATCATGAAAAGTGACTTCATGCAACACTAACACCAAAGAGGGTAATTAGGCATTTCCAGTCTCTCTAGTAACCATTCCTTTCTGTAGCTTGAAGCTGTACACATCTGACATGCAGAATAATTCAAATACTTAAAACCTCATTCTGAGCTTCTAATAATAATACTTTTAACAATGGCATGGCTTCTTTATTCTACTGATAATAATTACAAATAGTTACAACTAACATTTATTGAGTATTACTAAGTGGTAGACTCTATAAATTCTTTATAAGCTTAATCTCACTTAATCTTCTCAGCAACTTTATGGAATATGTGTTCTTATTATTTTTATTTTACAGATGACAAAATGATCCCCAAAGAGATATGTAACTTGCCCAAGATCACATAGATTATAAATGGAAAACTTATCTGAGACCAGAGCCTCAACATATAAAATAAGACTAGAGAAGTTTGGGTTGTACAGCTCTTCAAATTTAAAACTTCCATTTTAAAATTATAAAACTACATTGAATTATAACAGTTTCCTGTTGGAAAAGTGTAAATAATTATGGACATTGCTCCTCACAGTTCATAGCAATGCCTTTTGCATAGCTGGTGTTCCAGTGCATGTTCGATGGGCAAATAAATTAATTAGTAATAAAATACAGAGGAAGTGCTAATACTTGAATAATTTTAGAATTATTTTATTTGTTTATTATCTTCAATTATATTTGAAATATGGCTATTTGCTGATACTACATAGTACAATTTCAGTGTTTTGCATTGTTGGCTGTTTATACATGGATCATCAGTGTTCTGTGTTATTGTTTTCTATTGAAAATCTATAATATGTTTTGTCCCACCTTCATCCACCTTCATCTGAAGTCACCCTGGTCCTCCTGACAGAAACAGTTGTTAAGGGGCACAGTATCAAAGCCTTGAGCAGATTGAGCAGAAACAAACATGTACATGGCAGGATAACTCCTCATAGAGACAGGCATCTCTATTTGCTTGCTGTCCAGAAAATCAGCTTTATTATCTGCTGCTCATGGTAATTTTTGTTTTTGTTTTTTTTTTTTACTTTAGGAAATCAGGTCATGGTCCCAATCTGACAGTGTGACTTTTATGCGTATTTGGGCTATCCTTGTCAGTGCTCACATGTTATGCAGATAATTGAGAATCGATTAAAATATATAGATTTCCTTTACGGTAACCAATGGAAATATGGCTGTAAAAAAATTAAATTCCTTTCTCTTTGAAGTTTGGAGAAATTGAATTTATAAAACGTAAGTTCATAATATCAAATTCTTTAAAAAGAAAGAACACAATACTAATTATATCATTCCACTTCACTTGTTCCTCATTGTCTAACATCCAAACAACTTAGCTTGGTATTGAAAGCTTCCAACCCTCGCCCCTAAAATTCTTCTTAGCCTTAGATCCAACTTTTTTCATGTTTGTTATGCAAAACCAAATTGGACTATACATTTTCTCCTGAACATTCACTATATTTTCAATTCTTCAACTCTGGAAATCCTACTCGTTTTTCTGGATTCAACTTCCTTTATGAAGTACTGACTGATGCCTTCATTTAAAGATGATCTACTCTTATTTTAATCTCTTAATACTTTGTGATTCTCTTACAACACATACCAAGTTCTCTTTTTACTGCAGATATATCTATATTTGCCATTTGTAAGTTCTTGAGAGCCTGGGAAATTGTCTTTCTGGAAGGAAATTAGATCTGGAGAGTGAAGCTGATACATTGTGGGAACTGTGGCATTAGGAATAATGTATGAGTCAGAAAATGGGAGATTTAATCATCAGAGAATTATTGGTACTTAAGAAAGTCCATTTAGATCAACCCAATTTACAAGGAGACCAAACTTACATAGTAAATGATATTAACATATTTGATTGAAACATATCTTGAGAAATGAAAACAATTGTTTTTCTTATATTTAATTTATATTTGAATAATAAACTTATTCTAAATATTAGAATGAATAAAAAATTATTTAAGGAATTTTACCCCCTTAGTATGATTTTCTTGACTTAAATGTAGCACATTATCATTTCATGTGCGACTTTTGCAGATCATCATTAAGAGTGTCACTTTATAAGATTATTTGTCAGTTTTCCAAAAACCTCTCTAAATTCTTTGCTATTCTGATTATTTCTTTTAAACTGCAAATTGTGTTATCATCATTGTTGACCTCTCCTCTTCAACTGTTAAATGACTAGACTTGGACATTTCCTAATTTGTTAATGATTGTTTTTGTGATTCAAGCAACTGCCGATGTCACTCTCATTAACTTAATGAAATTTTGCATATTTTACTAGAAATTCAATATCTCTATAAAATATATTGTACTCAATGAAGACTCTTAGGCAAAAATGTAGAATTGAATAGCTGTGGTGAATAATGTTAAGTAGAAGGAATGTTTGAGCAGAGAATAACCTTATAAGTGATCTCTTCATTGTGTATAATTTTATGTTATTCTTCCCAGTACAGCTTTGGGCAATGAATATTAAGATGAGAATCATCTCTTGTCGATATTGCATTGACCTACTTTCCTGCCTATTTTTTCTTTGGTGCTCTACCCAGGGTTTCTGAATATGATTGTACAGTTTGTGTCTGCAAAAGGTGTCCCCACTGAGGGCAATTACACAAATGCTTCTTTCACTAAGTCTAGCAAGAGCTGCATCTCCTTGGAGAAGCAAGCCTTTTATCTTGGCGCAAAGTCCATGTTCACCAGTGGCATACTTTTGAAACAATATAACTAAAGCACCACATAGGTAAAGTTTCCCTGGTTCCATTAATCTTCTCTTGCTCACTCCTCTTCAGCTTTGCATGTCATCTTGCACTTTCTGCTACACTCCATGCAAACTACCTAGTCAGAGCCCTGGTACTTGCTGATGTCTCCTCCACCTGAAGTGCTCCTAATGAAAATGTGTACATGGCTCTCTTGCTCTCAATCTTCAGGTTTTTGCTAAAGGATCACCTCAGAAGGGCATTCTCTGATCATCCTACCAAATATGTCATGTCTTATCATTTTCTATCCCCTTGTACTTCTTTATTTTTCTTCTAGACACTGCTTTTTTTTCCCCATACAACTGACACTATACTACATGTTTGCTTATTTCTGTCTTATAGCACCTAGAAGAGTGCCCAACCAATATTTGTTAAATGAATGAATAATCCTCTAAACCATCAAGTAACCTCAACTTCAACTCTCCAGGTTGAAGGAAAAAGACAATTTATTTTTCAGAAGCTTTAGAGCCGTATGGTGGATCTCTTTTTATTAGCAGCTTAGGAGTTTAAACAACACTTTTTGTTTGTTGTTTAAGATTTTTTGTTTTATTTAGAAATTATGTGTACACTAGGGAAATCTACCATCAATTTTACTGATTGACCATCATCTAGTACCAAGAAGTTTTATATAGTTTCTTGTATCCAATAAGGATTTTTGGGTCACTTACCCCTTGCCTTCAAAGAAAGCCAGATGTGACTTCAATTGGAATGAAACTCTCTGATCTGATATTATTTACACTGTGGTTTTATTTTGTCCATAGGTGGTGGCCTATGATGGCCAAGTATCATTATGTACCAGTAGGAACTCACGGAAGATCTACTGATATAGCACTCAAGAGACTTTATAACTATTTGGGATTTCAGTGCAGAGTGTTTCCTGGACAACTTAATGAAGCTATTTAGAGATGAGCATTAATTTTTTCAAACAAAATTTACAAAAAATTAAAAGAATAATATATAATGAATATACATATAACTTTCCCTTAGATGTTTTAGTATTTATCATTTTGTCACATTTGCTTTAAAAATCTCTATCAATACATACATTTTCATTATGCCCTTTTTACTGAAATATTTGAAATTAAGTTGAAAACAATGATATTTTACTCTAAATACTTCAATGATCATAAGAACAAGATATCCTTTTACATGAGCTCAATACCACTTTCACATCTAAGAAACTAAATAGCATCATAATATTATCTATTATACAGTTTATTTCAATTTCTTCAGTTGTTCCATGTGTGTCATTTAGAGTTGTGTGAATGTGGCTTTTCTTTATTTTTTTTTTAGCATCTAATTAAGGATCAGAATTTGCATTTAGCTGTCAGATCTTAGTCTTCTTTAATCTATAGTCATTCCTTCGCTTTGCTTTTTCTTGTTTTTATTTTTTGTCTTTCATAACTGGACAAATCTGTCAAATCTGAGTCAATTGTTTTATAAAAAATGCTACAATTTGTACTTGTTTGTTTTCTCAAGACTAGTGTTAGGTTAAATATCTTTATAAGAATACATCATAGCTGTAGGTGGTAGTGTATACTTCCCATTGCCTCATATCAGAAGATACGTAATGCTCATTCATCCCATTACTGGTGATGCTCACTTTGATCCTGTGGTTAAGATGCTGTAACTGTTATAAAAATACCTTTTTTCTCCTTCACAATTAATAAATAATCTGTGGGTGAAACTTTGAGAATATGGGAAATCTTTCACTCTATGCTTTTTAGCATCACTTGGTAATTCTTACCTAAGCAATTATTACATTGTTGCTCACAAAATGGTGATTTTTTAAATTTTATTTTTCCTTCTACATATACTAGCTAGCATTCTTTTGTTGTAAAGAGCTTTTCTTCCCTTCCTCCCCATCCCTCAATACATTTTACTGGCTTATTTTTAAATGTAATATGTTATAATTTGATACTTTCTTTTTAAAAAGGATGTTCTAATTGTTCCAAATTTGGCTCATTGGATCTTTCAAGATAACCTCTATGTTTTTTCGTTACTTCTCTCGGGTTCTTTCTTTCTTTATAACACTACAAGAACATTTAGCTTTACCAACGATTTCAGTCACCTCAGCCATTTCTCCAAGGAACTCTAGTTCCTTTATGTAGAGAATGGTATTTAGAAACCAAGATCTTGGCACTAGAAGAACACACTGATATTAGTGTGGGCATGAACAATTTCCACTTCTATTATACACAGTGCATTTCTATTCTTCTTACTCTTGTTTAATTTTGGGTTGTATACAATTAGAACATTTCCTTTTTCTTTTTTTTTTTTAGCTAAGTATTTGATTTCAAAGGCTGCTACCTAAATTCTATTTGATTCCTATGTATTGAAGATTAGAATCCCTCTGTCTTCATCTGACAGCATGAGTGCTCTAAAATGTCATTCTTCACTCAAGTCTTAGTCACCTCTGTTTGTCTTTTGTCTGATTTTTACAGATGTTCTGAAGTTCCCCAAATAAATAGAGATCATCAGTGAACCACAATATCTGGAAGATAAAGTAAGTGCTTACCTGTTTGCTTTGCCATCTGCTCTGTTTTGGATTGGATAAACACATATTCAATCCCCCAAACAGCGTGCATGTGTCAAACACCCACGGTGACTGGCTCCAATTCCATATGGTTGATTTTGATTATTTCATTACAACCATTCAGATTTATAAACCCAGTAATTAAAAGAATTTAGACATGTTAATTCCTATGTAGCCCTTAACAACAAGCCTCAAAAAAAGTGAGAGGTTTTATAAGACATTGTTTCATTGAAGGGGCTGTTATTACTTTAATGGAACATGTTATACATGCATATTATTTTAAAGGTTTCTTTCTTTCTTTTTGGATTTGTCAAGCCTTAATTTACAAATAGAAGATTAACTATACTTTATTTTAATTGTTCTAAATGTGATGATGGTGAAAAGCAACTATACAAATCCCAGCTATTTTTTTCTATCAGTGTTTCTATGTGAAGATTAAGAGTGTCTGTGACTAGTTTCTAGAGTGATAATTTCAATTGGCTCAAGTCCATTAACTGCAGGGAAAAACACCTGGCAAGGCGGTTGGTAGCAGCCCGTTCTTGTTAACCTTTCAGCCTTCACAATAACTATCAGCAGGCACAGAGTCAGGGCCTCTAATAAACTGGCATTAAAGCTGCTGACAGCTAATAAATAATGTTTTATGGGTTTCCAGAACTAAATAAAAGAAAATGTTCTGATTAATTAGAATCAAAGAATTTTCAAATTTCATAATTCTATAACTGAATAATTTTTAGATGTAGGAAATAAAGATCAATGTGGCCTCTCAGAAGACATTTTTCTATAAATAAAATAGATTTTCAGAGTATATTATTTTAGCTACTTTAATCCAGTTTAATTTTCTGCTACTGTGCTCTTTTATTTTTAGTAAAAGGGAAAATAGCTAAGAAGTGGAAAACTTACAGTACCAACTCAAGAAGTAAAGTTTTAACTAGATTCTTCCCACCTGTAAAATAATTTCTGTTAGTGAATTATAGAAACCCTCCAAATCCCAATAAATGTGAGAGATTAGACCTCAGTCCTTCAGGAGAAACTTAAGGAGAATATTTAAAACTTTACCAACACTTTTCTTTTTTCCTTGCCCATAAGAACTCAAACAATTTGCAGGTGGACTATATCTATAAAGAAAACCTGTTTACCACTGATTATGTGGAAGCTAAGATGGACTTGAGGTGTCAGAGGAGAAAGTCAGAGTGGGAGAGGCATTGGAACAATGGCCGCTCCTTCAAAAACCTAGTCAGAAGTCATTTTCTTTCTTCTCTGAGACAGCTGAGACATAGGTGCTGGAAGATGATGAAGGCATGGATAGAAGTTGGGGTAGGGAGCCAGTTCATCACATCATTGCTGATTTTAGGCAGACAGTTGAGAACTATCATTGACCAGTGTGTGAGATTTCTTAGAGGCTAGGCTTAGCTAACTATCATGGTAGGAACGTAGCGAAGTTCTCTCTATACTCATGACCAAGCTCCTGTAGATGGATGGGAATAAAATTATTTTTAAGAGTGGAGAGAATCTATTAAGACAGTGAGCGGACTTGTACTAGAAAAACTACTAGTCCTTCATCTCTTATGTGTCTTCTTTACTCCTCATACAGAGCACTTTACTTCCTATCACTTTTGATCACCAAATGTTTGGGAATGTTTCCCTACACAAAGTGATTCTGTGACACCAGATGGCTGTCCTACAATTTAACTCAATTTTGACACTATTTACCTGGAGATAGCATTCAATCTCACAGGTTAAGGGCTTATTCCTACAATACCGCCCCCTCCCCTACCTCAGATAACAAGAAAGGTTATATATGGTAGCTTCTTGTGTTCTCTCTCTCTACTCCTGCCTGAAAACTAGGGAGGCATAGACAGATGCCAAATCATAGAGCAAGATCTATTCCCTCTTTCCCAAACAAGTCCCAAGATCCAGACCTCCCCTTGTTTCCAGAATCATGTGAAAGCAAAAGTCAGGCTCGAGTAACATGTCTAAGATAAGAGAACCTGAAGCAGCCTCATAGAATTTCTCACAACATAGGGAGGGAGGGCAGCTGATTGCTGCTTATGTTTCTGAGTGACTGCATAAGTAACAGAGAGAAAGAGAGCCAGAACTGAAGAATTCCTACAGAGGGAGCAAAAAGAAAATGCAGAGGTAACTTGCATTGGCCAGTAATTTAGGATTAGATGAACACATGTTCATCTCAGGGGATGCAGACAGAAAGAGCTCATGAGTAAGGACCAATATTATCCCCTTATTCCTTGACATTGAGACATTTCCTAAGAACCCTAGATTTATGACAAAACCCTGAAAAAAAGTAAATGGTCCTCACTTAAGATTTTATTTTCATCACTTGGTCAAATGGGAAACCAAAATGCAAAATTAAGTTGAATTATAGAAAATTAAACAAATTTATACTTCTTGTCCACCTAGGTTTTGTGGAATGAGCTTCATATGCATTACATTTTATATTTATTTGTGTGTTATTTTTAATAAATACTATTAGAATGTGAGTTCTTGAAGGATAATGGTTACATCTTTTTCATCTTTCCAATTTCCAGACATCCTGAAAATGGTAGGAACTTAATAAATATTTATTTAATAGTACTGAATGGCTTAATCCAAAACATAACCAAATTTTCTTAGTTAGCTGATCATTCATTATTATCAAGCCTGGTTCTTAGGTATTTATGCTCATTCAGTGAGTCACCAGACATAATCAGCTATAGTTGAGCATCAGCTAATCCAAAGATGTCATGAAAAAGAAGCAAATACAAGGTCCTAATGACTTGCACACATAGATACCCAGTCTCAATCTGATATCTCTCTTCTCTACTTCTTGAAGCACTGTCTTCACTTGGTTTCCAGCATGCTCAGCTCATCCAGCTTTCCTTCTACTTTGTCCACTCCTACTCAATTTCTTTTGCTGGTTTCGCCTCCCTTGATCATATTCAGTTGCCAGGCTATAATTTCCATCTTTCTACTGATGATTCACATATTAATATATATCTGGCCCATGTTTTTCTCCTTAGCTCGAACTGCCCCCTTGATCTCTGCATCTGGATGCCTAATAGGCTCTTAAACTTAACATGTCTAAAACTGAACTCCTGATATACTTCCCCAAGCCAACTCCTCCAGCACTTTGTTGCCATCTTGGTAAATGACAATCTTCTATTTACAGTTCTGCAGTCTAAAAATCCTGGTGCCATCCCTGACTACTGCTTTTCTCTTGAACCTCAAATCCAAGCCCATAGGGAAATCTATTTGGCTCTGCCTTTAAATATATCCAGAATCTGACCATTCTCATCATATCTCCTGGTGTCATGTAAACTCAAGCCACCATCATCTCATACCTGGATTATTGTAATAATTACCCAGTTGGCCTCTGTGTTGTAAACTTGTCTTCCTATAGTCTATTATTAACACAGTGGTGAGAGTGATCCTTTTAAATTATAATCAGATTAGGTCACTTCTCTGCACCAAAATTTTCCATGGCTTTCTAAGTAGGAATAACCCCCCAAATCCTCACTACAACTCTCTCCATGTGATCCATTTCCACATGACCTCTCAACCCTAATTTCTCCCTCTTAGAACCTCAGCAACTCTGACTTCCTTGCCCTTTCTCAAACATATCAGACATACTAAAGATAAGTCCTCTGTCCTTGCTGCTCTCACAGCTTAGAATGAATCATCTTCCCTATTATATTGACATAGGTCCCTCACTTCTTTAATAATTTTGTTCAAAAGTCATCTTTTTAATAACACTTCTCTGGACATTCTTATCTAAAATTTCAATGCCTAACTTCAATTTCGTGAGGCTTTCCCCTCTTTTATAATTTCTTCTTCGAACACATTATTTATTCACATATATATTTTACTTATTTTTCTTGGTTGTTGTCTGTTTCCTGCTTGACAGTCTCCCCCGCCACTACATGACTTCTGGCTATACAATAGTGCTTGACATATGGTAAGTACGCAATAAATATTTGAGTGATCATTTAGTAAATAAATTAATATTTACTAAACTATCACCAGATTCTTTTTTAGTTTTATTAATTCCTGGCTACGTGGGCTAAAACTATGTCACTAGTAAAATTTCTCTACATGGGTTTTATTCTATTTCATTAAAAAACTCAGTATTAAAAATATTTCTGTAACACAAGTTACAGAAATATGAGAAAATATTGCTTTTCTCCCAGTAAATATGTTTTTTGAACACAATGCTATCTGGAAAAAAACCTCAGTAATTAACATAAAAGTTATTTTGCTTCTTTGTAAATTGGCTCTTTATTTTAGACTGGTTTCTGGACCAAATCATAAAATAAGCATTATATTTTTGAATAAAAACTGTGTCTTTGTAGACAATCTTCCATTTGCTTTTTTCTTTGCTTATGCTGCTGTTTTTTTACTAGAATTTTCAACCTCCTCATTTCTATCCATGAAAATCCTACATATTTAGGGTATAATATTTTTAATACTTGTTAAATTATTTTTCTTATGACTAAACTGATTTTTCTCAGCAAGCTCTTCACTATTTTGGTATCAAGGAAGGAGAGAAGGACAATGCTCTCTTTCAAAGGAAGAGAGTATGAGATTGAAGACAAAGGCAATGGAATTTGTAATCTACTTTTTCACGGTTCAAAGGCCCAGAGTGGAAGGAAATTCACTGCACATGTAGACAGGAAATCTAAGGGCAGAGAGGCTGTAGCCTCGCTCAGCATTTGGTACTCCAGTAGGAAACCTATGCTCCAGGGCTCCTCCGGCCAACATGCAGCAGCTCAGCACAATCAAAAGGGTGAGTGGAGAGAAGTTCTCTCTGATACGTGCAGGCTTCCTTTAGTCGCAGTGTGTATGGACACTGGTTTAAAGGCTACAAAAGAACCTACTGTGGTGGGAGCAACCTGGGTCCAAGGAGAAGATGAAAGATGTGGCAGTGACTCAGAGGGGTCTTCAGAATCAGGGAGCAGAGGGGAAGCTGTGACAACTAGGATGGGTAAGAGATCAGACATCAGATGAAGCTGAGAAATTTAGAATCACAAGGCTACATCCAAAAACTCTGGATGGGTGATCACCAGCTAACACACTCAAAGATTCCCTTGAGGCTGGAGAGCCTCCCACTCTAGTGCTCAAAGTCACCTAAGCTGCCTATACTCAGTATACAGTGTACCAGGGATTAGCAAATGGTAACCCATAGGCCAGTATTGCCTGTTATTTATGTCCCTTAAGTAAATAACGTTCTTTATATTTTTAAATATTCTGATTTTAAAATCAGAATATTTTTGTAATACTTGAATATTACATAAAAATCGAATTTCATATAAATTATCCATAAATAAAGTTTGATTAGAACACAGCTGTACCCATTAATTTACATTTTGTCTATGGTTGCTTTCCTGCTGCAGTAACTGAGGTGAGTAGTTGCAATAGAGACTATATGGCAAATAAAAGCTAAAATATAGTCTGACCATTTACAGATAAAGTTTCCCCATTTGTGCAATATACCATCTTAGAAACTAGCCTAAGGAGAAAGAGAGGAATCTGAAGAACTGAGCCATAACATGAAAGAGACCAAATTAATCCTCAAGAGATTACTGAATTTTTGAATCTCCTAAATTAAATTAGATTAGTCTAAAATTAGGACTAGCAAGAAATTTCTGTAGATGCTCATTCTTCCACATGTTCTTAAATGTCTCAGTGGGGCATCAGTTATATCTCAGACAGTGGGTGGTCTCTAGGCCCTCAATGGACTCAGTGCAGTTTTACTCACATCTTATGTAACAATACTTTACAACAAGTTCCAAACACATAAAGATTTTATTAGAACCTAAGTTTATGAAGTCTCTAGTTGAAACTGTAAAATAGCTTTTTTTTTTTTCCTATTCTCTTTCCTTCTACTTCTAAGTCTGTTGGCAGCCCTATTTCCACGCTTGCTAAGGTACCAATCTCATTCAGGCTGTTTTATTGATGTCTTGTCATTTCATGTTGTCCTCCCCTATTCTCTACAAGACAGTAGAAACACCTCATTCATTTACATTGAATTATAAATGTAATGATAGTTATGAATATATTCAGTCTCCCAGGTATTGCGAAAATAATAAGGTATAAATTCCTAATGGAGGAACTTAAGTGATAATATTTGGTCATGTGCTTTTAGAATTTAAGCTGTGAAATCATGCTAAAACAACAGGTCAGTTTTGTAAGGAATTGTTGAATTTTCCATGCACAGATCATTAAAGGCCTCAGCAGCCTACTCCTTTGTTTCTTTAACCCTCAAGGTTAAATGGTCCAGTTTAGCTATGCCAGCACTCTTCTTGTGAGGTTAGCAACTCATTGTGCAGAGTTAACCTTGAAGTTATTTGATGTTAAATTAGTTTTACTTAGGGATTTTTTTTTTCCACCCCTCAAGGTCCTTTTTATTCTGTCATATAATTTGCTGTCAAACTAAATGATGCATTTAAATAAAATGACCAAAGATAATGACTGTAACAAGGGAGAGACCAGAACAATTGCTGTTGTAATATCCTGATCTGAATGACCCTGTTGCATTTGGAGTCATGATACAAGGGGTGTGGAGTCATGGTAACCTGTCACTTTTATCAGCCAAATAATGGAAGTTTCTAGTGGGTTGGCATTTAGAGAAAAGTTGCCCAAAGAGTAAGTATTTGTTATAAGACAAGCTCAGAAATGATCATAACATTAATTGGAAGTAGAGTGTAAGAACAATGTACTCAAGTTAATCATCAAACTCAATGACATTAAAATCTGTTTCTTACTAGAGTTTACATAGCATGGTAAAATAACAAGGAAGAACAGTTGTGGTCACCAAATTGGCTTGGCTACACTGTGAAATAGAAAGCAATTGGTAAGATGTCTTTGAAAGACAATTGGGTTTGTGGATTTAAGAGCTGAATTTTTGTGTTGGGAAAAGCGATTGCAGAGCTTCCAGACTACATTGCATTCTTAGCCAATATCCTTTCCTCTTTCCTTCTTCCCTCCCTTCCTTACTTCCTTCCTTCTTTCCTTCACAGATGTGAGAAGATCCTAGGGACTATTATTATTTGGCTCACTTGCAGATAAGAAGCTCATATAATTTTATCTTTTAGGCATTGGTCACATGAATTTAGCACCTATATATACTCAATTTAAAGTAATTTATATCCACAAAAAATGGATCATACTTTACAATTCCTTTCCATGGAGACTAGATTTTGATTTTGTGATTCTTATATGTCCCTGGATTATTCTCCTTAATAACAAGAACATTATTTTTCTTTTATCATTAGAGGCCAAGTTTAAAGTATGTCTTTCTTTCTATCAAAACTCATCAAATAATCAGTTTACATGCCCTTATGCCAATTATACATCCTTTTATCAATAATGGAATATGTAATTTTCCACTATTTATCTGTAGTATTAATCCTACATTCTGTAGGGGAAGAAAAAATAATTTTCCCTTGACACTTCCAGGTTATTGGCTGGGGCCCCTGTAACAAAAGAGAGATTAATAAGTAAAAACAGACAGAAGTTTTATTAACATGTGTAACTCATGTATACATGGGAGATACCCATGTGGCTCAGAATTCAGGCTTAAATACCATGTATAGCTAAAGACTAAAGAGAGAAGAGTGTGAGGGAGGCCATTTATAGGGAAATGACTAAGAAAAGCACGGTAAACACAGGTGAAGTTTGTTATACAGATTTAAATTGGTGCCTCTCTAGTGGTAGGAGTTTCTGGTGAGTTGTGCTTTTCTTCTTGGACAAAACCAAAGCTATTCTGCTTTGGACACATCATGAGAAGGCAGGGTTCTTTGGAAAAGAGAATAATGCTGGGAAAAATAGAAGGCAGCAGGAAAAGTGAAAGGCTGAACGTGAACTGGATTGACTCCATAAAAGAAGCAATGAGCATTGGTCTACAGGGGCTGAACAGGGCTGTTGAGGACAGGACAGTGTGGACATCACTCATTGTGTCACCAGCAATCAGAGCGACTCTGTGGCATATAATATACACACCCTTATAAATGGAGACTTTCCTTATGAATGTAAATTTCCCTTACTAACTGGTAACTTCTACTTAATTTTTAGAGCTTCTCTTGTGTCTGTTGTTTCTCAAAATAGTCAAGTCAAAAAGGCATATTTTGGGATGGCATATTCTGTACTTTTCATTCCATTTTAATTTTGATAAATGTACTTCTTATTTTTATAATTAAAGAAAAATTTTAAGCATTTTTAATAAAATTAAAAAAAATTTATAAGAATAATTTTTATATATGACATTTGAAAAAATGGACTTAAATATTTATTGGTAACTAGTGAATGGAAACTAAATGTCAGAAAAACAAGAAAACAGCCAACTCTTTCTTCTATTTGGTGACTTCACCCATTACATTTGGTGGTATTTTTAATCTTGCTTAAAGTACTAAGTTAAAAGTCAACACAACTTCCTTCTAATTTTGGTAGTTGATTGACTCTACTTTTTGAAATACTCTCACTCCTTTCTTACATCATGCTGTTCTTGATTCTCTTTCTATCTCTCTAAGTTCTTTCATGTATTTGTCTTCCCTCTTATCTCAATGTTTCTCCAAGTAAGATCCTCAGTTCATTTGCATGCATAATAATTATAATGGGATTCCTACTAAAAACGTAGATTTTTGATCCTAGTCCTGGCATCATAATGGTGAAGCCCAAGAATCTGCCTTGTAGCAAGTTTCTCTGAGTGCACCTTATGCATAGTAAAGCTTGAGACCTCCCAGCTTAAATGATGAGTCATTTCAGGATTCTTTCACATTTCTGCCTCAGTCACACCAAAATTTTCCCTACCGTTCAAAAATACATTGAGCCTCTACTGGCCTCCATGCTTTTATCAGTTTCAATCTCACTGCTGGTTCTAAGACTTCTGAGAGCTCACAAAACCTCAAATTACTCTTGAACCTGGACTTCATCCTGCCTTTCCTCTCTCAGTGATTGACATCACTTACATCTACACAGCTGCCAGAACAAGAGACTGGAAGGTAACCGTAATTGTCATCCTTTTTGCTAGATTTATTCACTCACAGTATTATCCACATTGGAGTTCTTAGGTTACTCAAAATAGAAATAGAGAGGAAACCCCAGAAAAAATTCCAGGCAGATTTTATTAAGCTTATGTTCCAGCACAAGGGAGGCAGCATAGAAGAAAGTAAGGTCCTCTCAGCTGGCTGGAGGCTGGCTTTGTATGGCTGCTTTTATAAGCTGGGGACAAAGTGGCTTGTGTGAAAAGGCAGGCTTTTGGATAGTGGCAGGCTTTTTTTTTTAACTGGTTACTTGCCTGGTAACCATGTTTGCGCTTGTGCTGTCGGGCAAGATGGTGAACTGTTTGCTCATTGTATCCACCCCAGGAAGGTCATATAATGGTCAGACCTTGATTAACAGTTCATGTAGAATAGTGGGTTTGACATCTGTATGGAAGTAAACGTTAGAAGGGAGAAAATAATCAGCTATTGCTGTATTTTTTGTGTAAAGGGTGATGGGGTGATGGCATTCTTGTGGTTAGCTTATCCAGCATTCCTCCTGGCCATCTGTCTTTCCTTCAGCCTGGGCCAAGTCCCTATGCTGTCTCAACAAGCATCTAATTTATTTTGCCTTCTAAATATTTGTACATTCCATTCCGCTGTCTCCATTACTACTTTCATTACGCTTACTCTGGTTCCTGTCATCACTCATCAAAATTATTACAACAGTAAATTTTTTTGTTTTCCCAGACCCTAATAATGTCACATATATTTTCCCCTCTCAGGTGTTTAATCTAATCCTGTCACTTCCCTGATAAAAATCTTTCAATAGCTCCCATTTGCTTTTAGTGTAAAATGTAAACTCCTTAGCATGGTTTACAGTGCCTTTCATGATCTGATCATCGTCTCTCTCCAATTTATTTTTTTTATCACTCCCAGCCTCATGCTTTATAATTTGGTCATACTAAATTTCTTACACTTTCTTCAAGCTTCCATGCTGTTTCTGGCCTCTGGGCATTTATATAGAGTAGACTTTCTTACTGAAGCCCCATTCCCCAACCTCTTTACTCTGATAGTTTCTTCTTAATAGTTAGATCTCATTTCTTCTGGAAAGCCTTTCTCCTCACCTCTGGGTTGTGGGCACAGCACCACAGCAAGAAGGAAGAGGAAGAAATGGTACCAGGCACCACTACTCTAACATTTTCTTTCTTTCATAGTATTTTACAGAATTCGGTCAAACCATTCGTTGTAGCTGCAAGGGAGGCTGTGAATGAAAATATCTTTCGAAGGAAATGAAATATCAGGATTAATCCAGACAATTGTGGTTTGTCATTCAGACCAGATACATTGCTGTTGAGAATAAAACTGGAATTCTGTTATCAAGAAAGAAGGGCAAAGGCCTAAGGGAAGGACATCAACAATGTTTACCAGGTTTTCCCTTATAGACTGACACCCCAGGGAGCTGCCCTGCAGGCCTGCTCCTTAATCCAGACCTAGTTATTTTGACCCTCTTCTCAGAACCTCAGGGCTGTTTCTAAAGTAAGAAGAGAATGCCTGCAGGGCCCTGACAGTCAAGGTTAGTGTCTAGGCATCTTGCATTTACTGCCTCTAAAGGGAGCCTCTTGCTACTTTGCATGCTACCTGTTTTTGGAGCTGAAGAAACACTGCTTAAAAGGATTAATTTGGCTAGTGCTCCAGAGAATTTGGAAGGTAAACAACTGTTTCTTTTTTGTCAATATGGCAATTAAGAAGGGAAGATTAAAGAAAGAAAAATAAATGCAGCTTTTATTTCTACAGTAGATTGATAGGCTAATGAGTCACTGAATAGGTAATGAGCACCAGAATAGTTTGGGATTAACAAATCTAGTTCAGGGGTAAAAGTCTCTCTTCCCTCAATTACCTTCTCCCCAAAGTACCCAAATAAGCACAGACTGAAGTTTGCCAATTTAGAACTGATAATTTGTGTTCATGTGATTGTGTATAAAAAATATGTTTTTATGCCAGAGACACAAATCTGCAAGAAAATTTGGTTTCCAGTAAAAGCAGACTTTTTATATTTTTTTTGCAATCAGCAGTGTTACTTTTAATTTTATTGTAAATGAGAAAAACATAAATATGAGAACAATAACAAAAAAGGGGCTCTACGGAAAGTAACCTCATGGGTGATCTGATCATAATTTTCTAACTGGGCAGGTCAAGGTGGGTAGTCACGCCCTAGGCATATCACTTCTTCAGCAAAAAGCTTATCTTTGCCTTAAATAAGCCCTGTCCATTGTTTCTGTGCATCTACATTGACACGCCTTTGAAATGCCTCTTTTCAGACTCCTCCTTCTAAGATGTGACCACCCTCAAGAGAGTACATAATTGTAACTATTCTATATTCCGCTTTTGGCCTTGCTTTCTCCCACTTTTGTGTAATCTTCCTAAGTCCCCTTCTTAATTTCAAATGCATAAAAGAGACTGCAAAACTATTATTCTCTGGAGCATTTGATATCTTGCTTTCTGGCATATGTTGTCAGTTTGGCTCAAATAAACTTTTATAAAAGTTTTTTTATAGATTTGGACATTTCTTATGTTGACAAATAGATAGTCATGGTATTAGAGTAAATGATCCAATATGAGTATTGATAATTGTTATGGAATCATAGTCTCACAGAGTGAATTCTAGTTCCAGCTCTATAATCAATTTATCTATCAGTGATATTGGCAAATTGGTGCATCTTTCTGAGACTATTTGTGTTTTAAAGAGTGGTCATGATACTTCCATCAACATTGGGTTATTGAAGGCTCTTATACTTCATTGTACCCCCTTTTTCCTACCTCAGTACCTGACACATGAGAGGCATTCAGTAAATACTCACTAAATAGAATATAGAATTATAAATCAAATGAAATATGTATATGAAAGTATTGTGAATGACTATACAAATATAAGTATTATTATTTTTATTTTCTCCCATGATGTATGTCTTGTTTCAAAGCCTACTGTCAGAAATTAATAAGTGATATAAAACTACATTATAGAAATGTTTAATGTTAATATTTTTATTATTTCATTGGGTAGTCGATTGAGATTGACTATCTATAAACCTCCAGAATATTTTATAGGAGTACATTTTATTTATAATCACTAGAATTGTCTAAAAAACTTTATAATTTCAGATTTTTTTCAAGGACTACTCTTCTGGGTAAAGAAACAAATGGAGTAGATTTTGATGTACTGTGCTTTTATTATCAGTCATTAACTAGAAGAGAACTGTGGACCTTGAAAAATGTGGCCCTTGAGACTTGGTGGAGAATATTACCGAAAGGAAGGCATCATTGCAGTTGTGTGGTCTCTCCGGCTAAGAGTTCTAGAACATACACCTACAAATATCCACTTAATGCTTGTGTACCTGTTATCTTACATGGTGAAAACTATAGGAAAAGCAGAGAGGTCAGTGAATCAGAAGAGAGAAAGAGACATTTTCCAGGAGACTGTGTATTTCAGAAAACCCTTTAAAAATTCAAGATAAAGGGGGAAACCTTGTTAAATTGAACAGGGAGGCCACTAGGCTGAGGTGTCTTTAATGCCTTAGTAGCTTACATCCACAAAACAGACCCTAAACCTGTATTGCCTCAAGATTTAGACAAAGAAACCTAAGAACAACCAATCACAGTCAACTAGGCTTTCCCAATTAGGGCAACCTTAAGCTGCCATCAGTCAAATAATCTCCTTACTTTGCTTCCACTTCTCTATGAAATTCTTTCTCTTAGTTCCTGTTGGTGGAGTGCTCCTCACCACTTCTAATTTGGTGGTACCTGATTCAAAGTTTTGCTCAAATAAACACTTAGATTTTAACATGCCTCAGTTTATCTTTTTACAATCTTAAATGAAAGCATTATTTTAACGGTTCCTATTGCTTCTCTCACCTGTTCTTTTAGAGTAACAACAGCCAAATTTAATTAATAGGTATAAATATGCTATAATAAGGACTCTAAATCACTATGAAGATGTCTGATATTAGCCAAGTTGTGAGCCAGTGCCCAACAACTATAATAAGAGTAATGTCACTATCCAGAGAAATAAAAATGGATAACATTTTCAAGTACTACTCACTTTGCCTTTCTTCTTGGTGATTGTCTTTTAACTGTGTAGCCTTCCTGATTAAATGGGACTTAAGTATGAGGGCTGTTGCTGTAGGGAAAAAAGAAAAAAACAACTCTGAAAGAGAGTCAGATTCTTAACTTTATAGCTCCTAAGTAAGCTTTTGTGATTTTCTGTTGGACATATTAATCTGAAAGCTAAATAATGTTCAAAAAGCAAGAGGTAGTCACTATTTAGACAAAAGAGGTTTGCAATGTAACAGAAGGTGGGTGTGAATGTATATTAAGGAGACTGGAGCACTCAAAGCATGGAACTCAAACCAAAAACTACAGGGTTGGGAATAATGAACAGTCAGTCATATTCTCTACCCTCAAGGAGATTAAAGTATACCTAGTTGAACTGAGGGAGATAATTGAATTCGATATAACTGGGGTTTAGATGCTGACTGAACTCTGAAAAGGGGCCACTGCCAAACACCCCTGAGCAGATGATACTAATTCTCATAGATCTGTAAGTACTATCTTTGGTTTTTGTTTTTATTATGTGACTAAACAAAGAAACAAAAACTATTATCACAACAAATAAGAAATCATCCATAATCCTGTCAACCCGGTAATAAATATTTCCATGCTTATCCTCCTAGTCATTTTTATCTATGTATATTTATGTATATTTGTGTCTGTATCTGTATCTGTACTTGTATCTATAACCCTATTTGCATCTGTATCTACATTTGTAGCTATGGCTGTACCTATATCTATATGTAAATGTAGTATGCCCTAGGAAATTCTGGAAATATGATGACAAGTAGAAAGGAAAAAAAAATACCACATAGTCAATATTTATAAAAAAAACTAGATCAAAAGCTATTCCTTTAAACCTCAAGCTATAGGCAGCTGGGAAAAAATTACCATCAGCCACAAAACCTGCATGGCAGCAACATCTTCATCAGAAGAAGCAAGAAGGAAGCAACAGGGTGACTGAAGGACTTGAGCATTAGAACCCACAAAATAGCCAGCAAATACTCACTGGAAAGTGTGGGGGGGGTCAATTAGAGAACAGCAGTTAAAACTGGAAGGTTTCCCCTGTTCCTATAGAGAGTAAATACAAGGACCCACAATAAGGTTTAAGGAGCTGCAGCTGGCTAGCTCCTATGCATTCTTGAAACTGATTAACCAGGACAGGGTCTCATGCTGGGGAGAAACTGCCTGCAGTAGAATCAAACTTGTTCAGGATAGAAAAAAATAACAAGGAAAGAGGACATCCATGTAAAAGTGGAGAGAAACAGAACTAGAGAATCTTAGAAAGCAAGCCACCATATTTTTTTTTAACACTACACAGAAATAGTAGGAGGAGCCCTGTAAAATTAGGAAATGCCATTTGAACCAAGATGTTTCTTAAAAATTAAGGAAAATACTTTCACATAAAAATGAACAACAACAACAAAATGTTGAGGCTAAATTCCATGAAAAAGTATCAAGATACGAAGAAACCAAGGATGAAAAAATGCTAGAATGATGTCTTTAAAATGGATCAAAATTACGACCTGCTATTTCAAAACAAGTTTAAAGACATTAAAATGTAATATAAGATATAAATGAATGACACAAAAGAATTAGGAAAAGTCAAAAATAAAGTGACAGAACTCAAGAATTAGACAAAAAAGAAAAATCATATTAGAAAGAGCAACAAACCAGCAAATAATGTTTTGAGAAAAATGAGATTAAAATTAAAAAAAAAATCCAAAAGAAAAAAAGGAACATTAAAGGTAAGCATAGGAGATACATTACACAGATGATGAGTCATGAAGAAGAAAATCAAAGCAATGAAAAAGAGCAGATATTCAAATCCATAGTTCAAGAAGGCTTATCTGGAGGTTAAAAAGAAATGCTTAAATGTTCATTGAAAGAACATATTATATACTCAAGAATACCAAGCCAGAAACACTAATACCAAGACCTATTTAGAGAAACTCTTGGACTTGAAAGAAAAAAATCCTTTGACTATCTGGGCAAAGAGAGTATAATCTATAAGTGAAAATTATAGCATCATTATACTTTTTCTTTTTTTTAACTTTTTAAAAATTAAGTTTCTTGGGGTAACATTGGTTAATACAATTATATACTTTTCAGGTATACATTATAATTTGATATCTGTATATTCTATTGTGTGTTTACCATCAAAAGTCCAGTTTCCTTCAGCTACCCCATCTACCTTCCCGCTCCTTCCCCACCCCGCTACTCTCTGGTAACCACTAGTCTTTAGTCCATGTTCATGAGTCTCTGTTTGTTTGTCTTGTTCATTTGTTGCTTTTAGGTTTATATCCCACATGTAAGAGATATCATGTGATTTTCAACTTTTTCTATCTGGCTTATTTCACTTAGCATGATTATCTCAAGCATCATTAAACTTTTCAACAGCAATGCTTTATACGAGAAAATAATGAAGATATGTATTGAATATAACAGAGAGAAAATATAAAAATAAAAACTTTATATTCAGTAAAATTATAAGTAAAATAGACACAAATTTTTTATCAATACATAGAAACTGAGGGATTATTTATTGCTCGCATGAACACTTCTCAGAAGAATCTGCTGGAGAACAAACTTCAGATGATCAGAATGACTACAGTAATAATAACATATTTATAAAACTAAGAATAAAGGAAAGTTAAAAGAGAGAATGTGGTACATAAATTTATATGCTCTGAAAATATGTTTATCTGTAGTACAAAATTAAAAATGGGAGGAGAAAGAAATAGCCTATATAAAACTAAATTGTTTTAAATTATTATTATCGGTGATTTTATCAGTGTTACTATTCTGGACTGTTCTGTGTATAATGTGGGATAAAACAAGGGCATCTTCTTTGTACTTGAGAACCAAGATTCTTAGCATGAGGGATAAAAAGATACAAATTAATGTAGAAGACTAAGCAAAAACAATACAGTTGCAAATATATTTACATATACCTTGTAGGTATATATGTATATACATATATAATTGCAATACATGTATATAGCCACTGAAGGGCCTGGAAAAAATGACTCACTCAGTAACAATGCATATTTCTGGTAACTAAATTGTGTCTTCAAATACTTTATAAGAGAAACAAAGAAATGGCTGATTTTGCATAGGCTGGAAATGTACAAGATGACTTTGGAAACTCTTGTTACATGAGGTAATGAGGGAGCTATCAGAGACTTTTTAGGATCATGTCAAAAGGAATTATGTATTAACTTGAAGAGTTTCCCACTGGCTAAATATTGGACAATTCGAGCTTCAATAAGCATTAGAAATACGTGTATTGAAACCCATACAATATGTTTAATTAATGGGCTTATGATGATATAAATTAATTAGTCATCTTTTTGGAGGTGTAAGGGAATCAATACATATCTTGAGAAATGGTCCATAAAGGGAAAGAATTAGACATTTATGCTGCTTTCTTATGTAAACTGTACCATTGGGTGACCAAATGGTAGAAAAGGGAAATATCTCTTTATAAAATTATTTCAGCTAATTTAAAAAGTGATAGAATTAGAATATCAGCATTTTACATACTAAAATGTGCTCCAGCATGAATTATTTCCATCCACAATGTAAAGTGACTGATAGTGTTTCTCATAAAAACTTGCCAAAATAGACTCTCTCTGTGCATGTATTGAAATACATAATTTTTAAATAAAAATGGAATAATACTATAATATTATAAAATATATCAACATATAAAATAATAAAATGTATAGTATATAAATATATAATGTATGGAACTGTAATAATACTGTTTCCTTATCTTTTAAGGAAATTTAATGTTCTGTAAACATTTTCCATCCTTTAGCATACTATACATTTGTAATGACTGCATATCCATATTTGTAATATGGGTATATAACACCAGGCTTATAATTTAAGTAATATGTTATTTTTATTGGACATTTAGTTTGTTGTCTTATTAATTAATTTTCTATTATGAATATGGCTTCAACAAACCCTTTTGTAGTAGACTGTTTTCTATAGTTATGATTATTTTCTTAGGAAAGTGAAATTATTAGTCAAACATATTTTTAATGATTTTAATACAAATTGTCAAATTGTCTTCTGGAAAAGTTTACTAGATTACATGTCCACCAGCAGAGTATAGTCCTTCTATCCCTGAATTATCTCTTTAAATACATGTTTGTAAAAGTTTGCAGGGTAGCATGGTTAAATTATGTTTCAGGGACAGTACTATTCTCTTTTGAATACAACTTTGGAAAAGAAAATAATTTACAAACATTCAATTAATATGCAATTTTTATGTAATGTGTTTATTATTTCTCTTGAAGTCTAAAGTGTTTATTTTTGTATACCTCTAAATTAAATCTTAAATGAATTTTTTCACTGTTTTATATACTATAAAAGCTGGTAAAACAAAGAAATTTAAATATAAAGTTAGTAAAATAAAGTATCTATCTGGCCTTTGTTATTTGCTAAAAATAACTTATTAGACACTAAAGCCTATCAACTATTTCAAATTTTTCAATAAATAGAACAAGTATTGTATTTAACAAAAGTTATGAAGTTAACCAATAATTCATTTATTTATTAATTATTCTGATCAACTAGTCCAAATAGTCTCTGCTTCTGCTGTTAAGAATTAGAAGCCAAGGAGAAATCCAGTCTTGATTTAATATTTTTCGGTAGATTACTGAGCACATTAAAGACTAGATGGTAGATTCCATCTTGAAACCATCTTTAACATACACTGAGTTTTATAATTTGCTGTGGGACAAGAGATTTCTAAAATGCAGGCCATGTTGTTGATGTCTCTTATAGCTTGTGGTGGCACTGAGATTGGGCAACCATCCATCTTCCTGGCAGAGATTTATTTAAGTGACTTCTAAGTACCAGAGTGTTGAATATAGTCCAGCCTCTTTGAAATGAGAGAATCTCCTAGAAAAACCTAAGTGTGCATTGGTTGTTTTTAAAAAGGATCAAGTGCTAATTTTTAACAGTGGCAGAGCTCTAATAATCTCTTGTTACTATTCCCCAGTAGAAGATCTCAGTTTTTGCCTAATATTTTTCTTAGAGCAATACTGTTTTAAGAACAATATTGCTATTCCAATCGTCACTCCCTGGGGCAAAAAAGCATGGCTGAGTATCCAAGGTTATATCTCCTGTCTCTTACCATTTACCTGGAGCCTCTCTCCAGTAAAGTGTTTTAAACTTAATACATTCTTCTTGCATATGTGTGAGACCAGTAATTTTTCATCTTGTTGCTTTCACTCCTCTAATAAGGTTCACCTTTGTATATTAAGCAATTTATTTAGTAAAAAGATATTTCAGGAATATATTAGGATATAAAGAGTCAAGAAGGTACCTTAGAGATTTTTTTTTGGCATCTACAGTATACAACAGAAGAAAGGACTAAGACCAGAGAAGTTATGACTTCGCAATGTTCACAAAGCAAATTCACGGCTGATACATTTTGTAACCCCATTTAGGATGTGGGCTAATTTACACTGTAATTCATGTAAAACAGTGAAAAACTGCCTGGTTTATTAATGACTTTAAGGAGACCGAGTTACCAATATGGATCCTCTAAAGTTATATGCAGGAAATACATATTACTGTTTATATAACTGTGTTTTTAGAGTAATGGATGCAATCTAAATAAATGTGAACATGTTAACATTGTTGCATTGATATTGGTTCCATGACACATTCATGTTTGCTCTGTATCAGGGATACTCCATGGCAGCAGTTCCCAACCCTTTTGGTCCCAGGGACCCGTGCTCCTGTGAGAATCTAATGCCTGATGATTTGAGGTGGAGCTGAGGCGGTGATGCTAGCGCTGCAAATACAGATGAAGCTTTGCTTGCTCACCAGCCTCTCATCTCCTGCTGTGCAGTCCAATTTCTAACAACCAACCAGTTCAGGATTTGGGACCCCTGCTCTATGGCACTTTAGAAATATTGGGAAAAACAGATGATTTCAGTTTATAAGAGAGCTTTAATTAGAATAGTAAAGAGCATTTGATTACCAAAATAGATTTTGGTTGTAATAATAATCCTTTTCCTGACCCCTTGGCAGCCTTGTCATGCTAATTCTTTCTGGGAAAGGCAGACTTTCTCTGTCTTGGTGGCACACATATGCTGCTTTGGTTTTTCCCACACTTTCAGTGGGACCTTTTGCTCTGTCTCTTCTACTACTCATCTTTTAAAATTAATAATCTCTAAGTTTCTTTCCTTGATTCTTAATTTCTATCCCCATCCTCTTTTTTTTTTCTTCAAATATTTCCATTTCAACAATCCTCTCTGCATACATGATTTCTAGTATTCTATTTTCTGTCTTTTTCCAACTACCAATAACACATTTCTAACTGCCTGTTAAGTATGTTCACTTTGATGTTTGCTGGCATATCAAGTTTAATATGTCCAAATATGAACTCATTATCTCCTCAACATCCTAAAAGAACTTGTCCTCCTTAATCTCCTCTTTCGGTTAATGTCACATCTTTCTCCCAGTTATTCAGGTTCAAAGCCTAGGAATAATTTTTCCTGATCATATATCATTCCTTTATCCTTGGCATTGAAAGAGTTGTCATGACTTGTAGATTTGATTTTTGAAATGTTTTCTCATCTATCTTCAATTTTGCATTTCTCTCCTGCAATCCCAATTCATCTCTTTATTAACTCTTTCCAGACCATTGCTAGAGCAAAGTATTGACCTCTACTTCTGAAAGTCTTTGTAAATTACCTTGCAAACATGTGTTATGTTAATCTGCCTAAAGGTAAGCTCTGGTTCACTGTGCTCAAAGGCTGCCAATGGTCCCTGGTTGGTAACAGTGGTTTTCTGTCAAAAAGCATAATGTTTTCTCTAGGAAATGGCTCTATACTGCTTTGCTATTGCCTTTTCTTTCATTTTGCTGCAGGTGCCCTATTCAAGTGCTTCTCTTATTTAAAGTGCATACAATCAAATGTAGATCAGGCACTATTTTCAGAGAGTATTATGTGCTTTCTTGGTTCTGTGCTGTTCACTGTCTGCAATACCTTGCCTGCCCCCGCCCCCGCAGCCCATCTCCCTCCATTATAATCCTATTCCTCCTTCAAAGCACATCTCAAAAGCCAAACTATCCATGAAATCTTATTTACATGCATTTTATATGCTCTTCTTTCACATTCTGAAACATCTGTACATATATTGTTTAAAACACAAACTATGTTACCTCATGTGATATTTTTTTCAAATATAATGAAAGAATTTGGAAGACAGGCTTTGCTTTATTTCCATCACTATCCCCTATAGACCTTGCAGAACACTTCACATAGAATAGGTGTTCAGTAACTATTGTTTAAATGGAGTTATTCTACATGATTGAGCCACACTGCTAGGATAAAGCACTAGTAAACAGACTAGAGTTCATAATTAATGTTTATGATATTTTCTGTAAACTGGAAAAGCTGAGATTCTCATGAGCTGTGGCCTTTTGAGAAATGTTTGCATAAATTCCAAATATCAGATTCTGCCCTATTGTTAAAACAACAGCAGATTTCAAGTTAACTTGATGTTTGAAATTAAAAAGGAAAACGCTAAATAGTAATGAATATGAATTAGGTTAAACCTGTTTTTGAAGGAAAACCAAAACTGGTACAAACAAATAGGAGTGGGGTGTTCCTGTGGCTGAACTGGATTCTTTTATCAAGTTGTTCACGTATTGTTCGAGAAATGCTGTGTGTTCTCAGTGGTTGTCTTAGTTTGTTACCACCAATGCAGAGGAAGAATTATATCCATTGTTAAGTGGAAATAGCTGAAGCCTTAGACTTAGAAGAAAAATGCCTCTGGAGTACTCATTCAGCCATTCACATCTCTTGAGCTATTAATATGTGCCAAGCAATGTGTTATATATGCAGCATTAAAAGTCATAATCTTCTTATAATCAGCTGAATATTTAGTTGGAGAGATGGAAAAATAACTAATCACTAATGAAACAATGTGACAAGTGGTTAATTGGGGATGCTATAAAGTCTAAAAGAAATAAGAAATACCATTTTCTCCAACTTCCCTACCCAAACAAAACTTTACTTTTTTTACATTGGCATATGATCTGGCCAAAAAAATACTGATAATTTTTCAATTCCTGTTCTAGAGCCTAAAAGATCAAGGAGTAAGAAAAGGGAGGAGGAATCTTTAATAAAGACCCTGACCTAGAAAAATGCATGGCAGAGGGAAGAAAAATAATTGGGAAAGAATGACTGAAATGATTCAGATATGTGAGAGTTTTCTTTTGATTACTCTTCAAGCTTAAATGCATATGGTGTATGAGCATTTAATATTTGGTTCTTTGAGTCATGCTAATCTTTCTAAGATCTCATGGCTACCAAACCAAAATACCATTGTCTGACATAAAATAATAGACTTATTTCTCAATTTAGAGTTCCTTTACATGCAAGTTTGCCTTCTTTGTTATATAGATAAATAAAACTAACAGCCAGGGACCAGTTTATATGAATTTCCTTAATTTAAGCAATTATAGCTTGAGATGAGTTTCTTTGAAGTTGAAAGTTGAAGTTGTATTTTCAAAATCATCCAGGTTTGCAGCTTTGAACAAACAGTTCCTGAGCTTTCACAATTCGTATTATAGGCTCAATAGTAGAAATGATGCTATATTGGTTTTAAACTATTTATCTTATTTCCTCATATAATTTTTTGCAGAAAAATTAAGGAGAAGGGAGAGTTGATTATTTTGGCCACTTGATTTCCAAGTCTACCCAAGAGGAGGAATAACTAAATACCTGATTTATTATAACACTTGGCAAAATTTAGCTGACAAATTTCACCCATCCTTTCCTCATATTCTCTGTCAGAATAAATTATTTAGAAAAATAAACATTTAAAAGAATTTTCAAACATGTCAAAATGTGTCAATGAAGCAAATGTCATAGCAGACATCTCTTAGCCAAGAAAATGTATATTTTAATAAATTTCCCTCTGATTAGTTTTCTCTTGAACACTGCTAAAATACACAAATGAAATCAACCTTCAGGGTCTTCTTACATTTGCTGTGATCGTGTGGTTCAATCCATTAGCAAACTGCAGTACGTAGCACTTCCCACACTCCACTTGAGGAAGGAATCACAATTTCACAGTTTGGTTCCCAGCACTGCCTTGCAGGGCTGCTATCATAATGAGTTTCTGGCTCTTGACACACAGGCAGAAGTCTCTTATGTTGGCTTCTCTAAGAGGAAGGAGAAAAACACTAGAGGAAAGAGCAATTATATCACTATATAATAACACAAAAGCTATAGAATGTCTCCCAATACTCATATGTATGTTGAAGTAGTGTATCTCTTTCCCTCCTCAAATATTGATTAATTTTTTTAAGAAGACTTGTGCAGGTTTATATAAGCTAGAACATAGGACGACGCCTGAGAAACTGAGGTATTGTGCATTATTTATTTAGAGCATTATTTAGCTAGAGTCTTTTTGTTTGTTTACTTAACCAGAAGAAAAAAAATGACCAAATCCAAGAATTTAATCTGTCATGAAATTTCTAATACCAAATTTTTTTGTAAATAAGGTATTTACTTTTTAAAAATCTGTAGCTAAAAATATGAAAATAAACCAATTAACTGGTATAATCTCATCATATGCAGGCCATTTGGGCATACTCAATTTATGTTTTGTGGGACTTTTTAAAAAACAAAATAAACCAAAAAAAAACCAAGATTGCTGAGCAACCAGAGTCTAAAGTTATTTCAACATTTGCTACTCCAGTGCTCTTGAGACATATGACATCAGGCTGCTTTCTGGCACTCCTTTCTACAGGAGTCAAAGTGATATATGAGAAATTGCACTGGCTTTGAAGTCAGCTAAACTGGAGGACATTTTGTAGCCTCTCACTTACTGTGTCCCTGGATTTAGTTTCTTAACCTTTCTGTTTCTCTCTATTGCAAGATTTTAAAAAGTGATACAAATACCTACCTTGCAAGGTTATTGTAAAGATCTGTGCTAATGTATATAACGGATTCATTATAATAGCTATGACAGTGTGGGAATTCAATAAATAGTAGCTGTTCTTATTCTCCCTTCTCTTATCTAGTCTACATTTTTTTTCCTGGATCATATGTAGCAAACATATCTCAACTGTACTCACATTTCACCCTCATCCTCTTTCTACACCCCTGAAAGACACCGTTAATTGATTATGGCACTGTATTCACTGTGTTTGGACAGTCTTAGAACCTATCTCACAAATTTGCTGAGCAACATGCAGTATTATGTACTATTTTTTTGTAGGTGTGACAATTTCTAGTATACATGCATGCAAGAAAAGATACACTTGTTGCATCACATTATTTTTTTATCTTGGCATTTGAATTATATTATAGTTTAATTTTTTACATTGCTAGAAGAATAATAAGTAAGTGGGAATTGATTTGTGTTATCAATATTTTGAAAGCAATTTTTTTTTTTTTTGCAATATAAACAGGTACCTAATTCTCACTTGGTTAGGCTCTACTCATTTCATGAGGACATCCAGAATCCAAAGGGCAAAGGATCCGCCACACTCTATTCTTCCTTTCCTGTGCTGAGAAAGTCCAGAACCTGGTGCTGATGGAAACTGTATCCATTACTGAATGAGGAGAGTGAGTGCTGGGAAAAGTTCCCAAGGACAGTTCCATCAACACAGGAAGGAAGAGTTGTAACAGAGAACTGCAGAAATTGCCTTCATTTTCCTGCTATCTTTTTTTCAGTGTTATTGAATATCATGATTCATATATCTATGTAGACTAATGAGATCTCTCTACAATTACACATTTCCTTTAACTCTTGGTTAGAAGGGTCTCAGCAGTTTTCAATGTGTATAGCACTTCTTTTTAAATGTGTATAACACTTCTTTTAGTTGTTTTTGTAGATTTTTTTTTCATGTTAGGAAGCACTTCCATAAAAGACGTAAATCAGTCTGTCTATTTATCTATCTATCTATCTATCTATCTATCTATCTATCTATCTATCATCTATCATCTATCTGTCATCTATCTATCTATCTATCTATCTATCTATCTATCTATCTATCTATCTATCTATCATCTATCATCTATCTGTCATCTATCTATCTATCTATCTATCTATCTATCTATCTATCTATCTATCTATCATCTATCTATCTAATCATTTATCTTTCTATTTATCTATCATTTATTGATAAGAACCTATATTAAGTGAATATGGGGAAAGGGAATAAAAATGTTGAAATTTGGGGTGATTTCTTTCTTGATCAGGAAAGATTCTGATATGGCCCTCATATTCCCTGTCTCCTGGATACATGCTTTGTATTATCTCCTCTCTTTGGGTGTGGGTGGAACCTGTGAATAAAATATATATCACTTCTGTTATTGGGTTACATTATATGACAAAGGTGAAAGATTTCTGCAGATGAGATTAAAGTTGTAAATCAGTTGACTTTGAATTAAATCATAAAGGACATTTCCTGAGTGGGCCTGATCTAATCAAGTGAACCATTAACATATACTGGATCCTTCCATATCTTGAAGAGATTTGAAGCAGCTATTCTCTTGTTTGGCCTTGAAGAAGAAAATTGCGACTTTGTGGAGAGGACAACATGGAAAAAACAGGTGGCTTCTAGAAGTAGAACGACACCTGGCTGAGAGCCACCAATAAAGCGGGGCCTTAGTCACAGCTACAAGAAACTAAATTCTACCAACAACCAGTGAGCTTGGAAGAGGACCATGAGCCTCAAATGGGAACACAGGCTTAGGCAACACATTGATTTCACTCTGACAGGCCCTGAGATAAATAACCCAGCTAACCAGTGTCCAGACCCATAATATAGACATTTGTGTGGTAAAATACTGCTAAGTATGTAGTGGTTTATCATTCAGCCTTAGTAAGCAATAGAAAGCTGGGCTAGGAAAAAAAAATGAATTCATCCTTTTCTTATTTCCATAAAGAAAAAAAATACTTCCTCTCCTTAAAGTTAATTTTTTCACCTGGAGTTGTTTTGATTCCATCTTGTATCTCCCAAGTCATTCTATACTCATCTCTAATGAGCATTTAAGCATGCCAGTATTCTCCCTCTGAAGACAATCTTATATCTATCTATTCAATGTCTCTTTTTAAATATCTCCTCAGTTCTATCTAAAAAAATTGTCTATATACAATTACTTTCTGGAATTTATCTTCTTTCACTTACTGCAAACTAGCATTACCACACCCATTAAATACTGCCATTAATCCACAGATACACTTTTATCATGTTTACCCATAATATCCTTGTGAATTAGTCCAGTTCTTATCACACTTTCCTTTTCAATTCTTATCATTCTTGACCACTCAGTAGCATTAATACCTTCTCTTTTCAAAAATACTTCTTTGGCTTTCATCATATTCTACTCTTCTCATTGTTCTGTTTCATCCCTGATAGCCTTTCGCATTAAATGCTAGTATTATCCAAGGCTTCATCCTCCACTTTCTCCTTTTGCCAGTCTAAATACACTCTTTGAACAATTTCATTCACTCCCTTTACTTCAATTGCCATATATATGCTGATGATCAATCTCTACACCACCTCTTTCTTCTTGGCTTCAAACCTGTGTGTCTAGTTGCCTATAGCAGTAGCCCCCAACCTTTGTGGCACCAGAGACCCATGCTCCTATGAAATCTAAGTCCTGATGATCTGAAGTGGAGCTGAGGAGGTGATGCTAGCACTGGGAAGTGCGTACAGATGAAGCTTCATTTGCTGGCCCACCAGTCACCTCCTGCTGTGTAGCCCAGTTCCTAATAGGCCACAGATCATCCAGGTCTGCAGCTGGGGGGTGGGGACCCCTGGCTTTCAGGATATCTCCATTTGGATAGCTTATAGGCATCTGTATTTCAGTATATTAAGGTTTGATTTCTATCTTACTTGTCAGACTTGGTCTGTAGATGAAAAAAAAGGGGTTCTCTGGAACATTACCTCACAGGGTAATCTGATCATAAATTTCTGACTGGGCAAGTCTTGGTAGACAGTCATGCCCCAGACTTATAACTTCTTTAGTGAGAGATTTTAAGCCAGCCCCATCCATTGTTCTTATGCATCAAGGTTGACACACCTTTGAAATACCAGAAGTCACACTCCTCAAAGAGGGTATTAAGCCTCAAGAGGGCACAGAGTCTTGCTTACTATCCTGTAATCAAATCCTCGCCTTGTTTTCTTCAATCTTCATTTTATCTCCTCCTTAATTCAGAATTTCAAATGCGTAAAATTGTTATTCTTCCAGAACATTTGAGATCTTGCTCCCTGTTGTCAGTTTGGCTCAGATAAACTCTCATACAAATTCTCTACAGGTTTGGACATTTTTATGTTGACAGGTTTTTTCCTACATATCCCATTTTAGTGACTATCAACCATCTCTGTGGTTAACCAATCCAAAGAACTTGATATTATCTTAGTTCTCTGTTAAATGTTTCTCTGTCCCTTATCTCCCACATTTATTCATTTACCAAATTCTGCTATGTCTTCGTATATCTCACTTATATTGTACACTTTTAACTATTTTAATTGAGGCCACAAGTATTTCTTTTCATATTCTGCAATATACTCAAAGCCAATCTGTCTTTTCAATTCAGTCTGTTTTTCTGCATTGTACTTTTAGTAATCTTTATAATGTACACAAGCTATTATGTCACTTCCTTGCTTAAAAATTTAATGACGCCTCTTCTTTGGGGTAAAATCCCAAAATTTCATCCTCCCTTTCTCTTTGCTTTTACAAACTCCTTCCTCACCATTATTCATGGCTATTTCTGCTCTCCAGCTTTTTGCCTCGAGGTCTTTTCATTGCCATCTCCTCTGCTGGGAAATTCTTCCATGTCTGACTCATTTCTTTTAGTTGATCCGATTATTTCTTACTGTCAGGTTAAAGTGGTCTTCTCTGATCTATGAAACCTGCTTTAGATGGTCTTCTTTTGTCCATCACAGCACTGTATTCTGAGCTCTCAAACTGTGTTATAGTTGAATGGCTTTTCTACTCTTTTAGACAATAACTACCTTTACGACACAGCATACATATTTTAGAAAAATATTATTGATCATTCAAACTATAGCTATTTTTATTATGTCGTTAAAATGTACTAATAACTGTACAATATTACTTACATCAGTGAACTTCTTGTTTCAATGACAAATATCCCATATATACAATAGCATTTGACATTTTTACATGTGTAATATTTTCTAAAACTAAAATTATATAAGCAAAGTTAGGTTAAAATTTTTGAGCAATATTTTTTATACAGTCTGTTTATATGTCAACTCAGTTTCTGTGTTTTTTTTTTTCTTATTTTTAAACCAAAGTCAGTGAAGCAAATTCAATAACAGGAATATTTATTTGCATATCTATGATTTAAATTAATGACTTTAGTAAAATAATTAATATAGAAATAACTTATGTCATGATATTGCTTTACTTTCAATTTATATATGTGCTTCAGTGTAATCCATCATACTATCTTAAAAAGACTACATGTATGCTAGCTAGACACAATAATCTTGAGAGTATATTTTCTTGTTTATAATTTCATCTTCCACAGTCCCTAATTTTGCATCTTATAATTATATTTACTATTTTTTGTGTGTATATGGAAACAGAACTGAATTTTCATTTAGTGATATACATTAAAAGAAAGCATTCAATTTATAAAATGAAGTAGAGAGTTGAAATAAGAAGTAGAATTATATAGCTATTTAGTTAGGATCAAATATATCGAGAAAATTTAGTGTTCAATTTTTTAATTTACTGATGTTCTAGTTTAGTTAGATTCATTTTTCTCTTCTAACCTTTTTTCCCTTTTATCTTTATTTTCATTTTTGCTGTATGTGTCTTCATATAGATCCAGCAATGACTCTTTTCCCTGATGTTAAATAATTCTGCATCTATTTGACTTTCCCCAGGTTTAGGCAGAGTGATTTAGAATAAACTAAATTAGACTTGAATCTTTACACATTTCTGAAAATGTCAAAGTTTTAAATTGCTTACCTCTGTATAGGATTTGTGAAATCTTAACTTGTAGACTCTGCTTTGAGCAACAAAACACACCATGCTTAAAATCAAGCTCATTTGAAGAACACTGAAAGTAATGTCTGTGAGAAATGTTACTCGGATATCGCCTTCTCTCAGAAATACCTCAATATGCTCAACATACCTGCCTGCAAAGCAGAAAACTCTTAACCCAAGCAAGTGAATGAAATCGATTTTAGTCAGTGACTTTCCTTTGGGAGGAAGGTGGCAGTGTGAATGGAGGGTAAATGCTACACGAGATCTGTCTTTATATGTTTGTGGGGGTACTTTCAGCAGCTATACTTTCATAAAGTCATTTCATTTATGACTCTTTTTTTGTGGCTGTTTCCATAAAATACTGACCTGGGTACATTTAATCGTCACATTTTTAGGAAAAAGCTGATCAGTTGGGAGTATGTTCACTTCTGTTGAAATGTAGCTGTTAAAAGCTGCATGTAGATCTTTTGAGAGGCCACGTGTGAGTCTCTGTTTTAAAATTTTCATGAAAGATTTTACACTCTCCTGAGCATGCGGGATCTAAGTTTCTACTGAAGCGTGTAATTACTGGCAATGACTTAGCACCCACCTTGTGGTGCCAAATAATGGCTAATGGAAGCAATGTCAGTAAAAGAAAATTAACAAGCTGGAGAGAGCTGAGTAAGATAACTCAGAAAGCCTCATGCTCTGGCAAACTCTTCCACTATTGGGAGTAGCACAAAGAACTTTATTTACAAGACATTCTTATGTAATCCCCAAGAGCTACCTGCGTCCTGAGTTCTTGCAATCTTCCAGGATGAGAATCAAGAGGGATCACTACAAAAATGTTGAGGCAAAAGGCAAAGTTTTATTAGGCTTGTGCACAAGGGAATCAACACCGAGAAAGGAAAGTTTGAAGTAGCTTCTGGAGAAAAGTTGGAGCAGGGTTTTAAATGTAGCGACGCGGGCTGTTTCTAGGTATGTAAATATGAACGTTTCTTGGCGACTGTGCAGTGTGACTACATGCTTCTTCATGTCTCGCATGTCTCATTAGCATGTAAATCTCCACCCCTGGGCGTGATTTAAATTAGAGAAAAGTCACCTTAGAAACACTCTTAGACTCTATTGCGCGTGCGCGGGGAGAGGTGCAAGAGCCTAGTTGCTGGTGGGCAGATCCTTGCGGCTTGCTTCCCAAGGTTCCTTGATGCCAGTTGGTGGTACCCTAGAGAGGATATTCTTGTGAAACTATCAGGCTCCCGCAGCTGACCTTTCTCAACAGCAGGAAGTTGCCCTACTGTCTCACAAGGTAAAAAATTGGCTTTATTAAGTGATTCATGAATCAGACGACATCTTATCTGGCAACCAGAAAGGCTCTCCCAGGGGTTGTACAAAACAGACATTTTCTGTAGGAGGAAGGGTGGGGTAAGGGAGTTATTAGCAAAAGAAAAGAATTATTTTTGGGCTGGGACATCTTTCCTTTGGGGGAAGAGACTGGAAGGGTTTTTATTATGCAGATTGCCTCTTTCAGAGGGCGGAAAAAGAGGGAGCCTTCGTGACAGATTTCTTTACTCTTGCTTTGCTAGCAAATTCCAAACTGGTTGATTAAGATTACATTTCTGGCAGAGGTTTAAACTACAAATAGATCAGGTATTAAACCTAAGTTTGGTATCATGGGCTTTATGAGTGACACAATTTTGGGCCTGTGATTTTTCTCTTTAGTAGCTGTTACCCCGAAGAGAGGAGGGGGAGTAGGTCATCCTGTAGAGGAATATTTGGATAGAGAGGTGGGCTACAATTGGGTTATTAAGTGGGAAGTTGGTGGTGAGAGTCTCCAGGCATTTTGGTGGGAACAAGCTGGGGATAGAAAGGACTATGAAGGTAAGCAAGGCAGATTTCACAATGATTCCGGGGGCCCTTCAGCCCAATATTAAAAAGTGCTAAACTATATTGCTTCTCCTTTGGTTAAACATATTCTATCTATGTAATTCATTTATACTTTGGATTCTGTATGAAATCGTTTTGATAAGTTATTATTGTTTGCTCATATGCTTTAATGTGTCAACGTAAGAAACATACAAAACCTGTAGAGAATTTTAATGAGTCTATTTGAGCTGAACTGCTGACAATTGCCAGGAAGCAAAAAACAAAATAAGGAAAACTCCAGAGAATGAAAGTTTTGCAGCTTATTTTGTACATTAGAATCAAAGGAGGGTTACATGAAATCCGTTGGTGGTAGATTAAGGAGGTGGGAGAAAACAAAGCAAGGAAATCTCTGGGATTGGATAAAAAGTAAAACAGACACATACTTTTTTTTCATTGGTAAGTACAGGATAGTTAATAATTCACATTTGCAGCCATGACTTGCTTTTAGTTAGGAGTTTTTATGTTCAGACCATTTTATGTGGTTAATTTCAGTCTCAGAGTTTGTATGGCCTGTTATGCTGACATCTTCTGAACTTGTCAGGTTGAGGATGTGGCCCCTTTTTTCGCCCACAAATGTTTGACAGCTAGAATGGATAGATACTCTCTGAACTCTCCCTATTTTGAAATTTGTACAGATTGACACGGTCATAATTGTTGAATAATTCAAGAGGGAAACTATCTGATATTCTTTAAGTTGTCATGATTTTTAAGCCTTGCTATAGGTGCATTTACACCTGAGCCAAATGGTCTCAATTAAGATTAAATTTTCAAGCAAAACATAGAAGCTATTTTCTCCGAATGAGTCCTAAATCTGTTATAATGAATTCGGCTATTTTAAGCATCTATAAAGCAGAATAAATTTTATGATAATAAATTAAATCACATAAGCTAATGAATGTATTTCTTGGCACTTAGCAAGGTAAGTATTACAAACTAAATACCAAGAACTGTGCATTTAATTGATAAAAGCAAATTTATTACATTAGAAATACATAAAGTTACCCTGTAATGTCACTACCAGAGTTCTACCTCATTAATTCCAAAGAGATTGTGCAAGTTTTATGGTAATTTTAACAAATTAAATTTTTTGGTGTTTTAATTTGGATTTTACAGTCTTCAACCTCATATAACCTTACTAGTTATGTGATAATTAAATACCAATTAATTGTAATAATTAATTGGTTATATGATAATTAAATACCAATTAATTGTAACAATAAATAATTGTAAGATTATAATCTCTAAAAGTTGTTTTAATTCCCTTAAAATAAATGTTTATTTAAATTTAAATTTTTTTGCAAAGTAGTAGTGGAGGTTTTTATGCATGAGATAGTAAACTTAACCATTTTTCTCACCTGAGGAAGCTAGTAATCTTTCAAGTCTAGTAAGGAATTTAGGTTTCATTCTTGCTGAAAATGCTCTGAAGTTTTGTTTTCTTTCTAAAAAATATATCCAAATTACATACTTTCTTCCTCTGAGAATCTAAGTAGACATTATTTGATTTATGACATAACGAGTAAAAAGATAAAACTGTGAAAACTAAGAGGTGTAATTCTAGTTTTGTGGCATGTTTTAGACAATATTTTTATCCCTGGATGAAAAGTTGCAAGAATCATACATATTTATTTATTTTTGATGTATCATTCTTTCCTAAATTTCCATAACGAGAAGAATCACCTGGGGTACCTTTTAAAAACAACAACAATGAAACAATGCCTGGGGCTTTCTTGAAGATTCTGATTTATTGGTGTTGAGATGGGAATTTAGAATTTTGTATTTTTATCAGAGATCTAAATAATTTAAATCATCAGGCTGATAAACGTTGTTCTTATATTAAGATAAAAAAAAAAAAAAAAGGAAATTCAGAATTATTTATGCCAAAACAGGAGCATGGATCAGTGTCTCAACCTGATTGTACATTAGAAACCCTCTTTTAAAAATTCTGATGGCCAAGGCACACCCAGACCAATTAAATCATAATCTCTGAAGTGGGATTCAAGGGTCAGAATGAGTATTTGGGGAACTATATCATAGAAATATGTAATCGCCATACCAAGTGGTTTCAGAAAATTTGAACAGATTTGAAAGTAAAAGACCAGGATGATAAATATAAGAGAAAAAATGCATAATTTTCAATGTGATAAATTTACAGAGTTACTGCCTGTTGAGAGAACATAATCGAAAACTTCACTAAGTTAGGAATCTAAGGCAGTGGTTGTAAAATGAGGGTGAATTAGAATCACGTGGAGCGCTAGTTAAAACAGATATTGGGTCTACCCCCAGAGTTTCTTATCAGTGGGTCTGGGGTAGGGCCTAAGATCTTGTATTTCTAATAAGTTCCAGGTGAAGCTGATACTGTTGAACAAGGGAATACTCTTTGAGAACCAGTGTGCTAAAGGAATAATGAGAGAGATCAAATGGGAGTATTGTGGGACCATATTAAATTGAACCCAAGTCTGGGTAAGATGTTTGTCTGATAAATACCTCCTGTATGAGATTATAATGGAAAGAGCTACCTGTTTTTAGGGTGCCTACTACATGCTAGCCGTTCAAAACATTTTATATTAATTAAGTCATTTAATTCTTAAAATAATTCTACATGACCGATATGCTATTATAGCTTCTATTTTACAGCTACAGAAGATGAGGCACAGGGATGTTAAGAAAGTTATCCAAGGAAATGCAGTTAGTCAATTATAGAGCTGGAATTTGGAGTCCAGGTGGTCTGGCTCCATGGTTCATATAGTTAACCAATCTTACACCAAGGGAAGTGAAGTTGGACAAGATTTGTTCAAACAATAGACATTTGTCACAGACCTAGAACTCACTTGCTTTACCCCTTTCACTATGCCCTTAGGGAAAATATAGAGAAATATGTTAGGGAAATTAATATCTGTACAAGAAATTAATGTCAAAGGAAAGAAGGCAGCCAGATCCAGAAACAACTTTATATTTGGAAGAGGAAGAAAAGGATCCATTTAAGGAGTTTAAAATATTGTAGCTCAGTTGTGCCTTCCTGAAAGCATATGGAAATAGTAAAAAGGTAAATAAAACCACTAGGGGCTTATCCTATTACTGTCAGAAAATATGTAGCATAAAAAAAATGCTATTAAGGACTGAAACATGCATTCATTGAGGAATAACCATATCTGGAGAGGTTTTGGCTTTCTTTAGGCCAGGGGGCTTACAAGCTTTGGCAACATAATTACGGTTTCAGTTTGTGAATTTGCAAGTGCGATTTTCAGTTAGAAAAACTTCTTCACGTTAATATTCTCTCATTCCACCATCAAATGTTTATCTACTATATGCTAGGCATCTAGGCACTAGGATTCAGCAGTGAACAAACAAGAACATGTTCTTGTTGGGATGGTGCTTACATTCTAGTGAGGGAAATAGTAATAAACATAATAAGCTGCGATAAAATGTTTTAGAAGAAAACAAAGCAGGGTAATGGAAATAGGGTATGCTGGGAATGATGGCAGTGTGTGTGAGAAGGTAGGTGAAATAATATTTGTACATATAAAGCAGTCAGGTAAGTCTCTGGTAAGTTGATAATTGAACAAAAACCTGAAATAAATAAAATGTGAGGAAAAAGGATAAATGAGGCCTTAGTCAGAGTCCTAAAACTAGCCATTAGGTTTCATAAAATGAAACAAAGTTGCCCATGTCATGCATGGTTAGGCCCATTGACAATATAATCTCTTTGCGCCTGAAGAAACTAATGTCCACAGAGAGAAATCACCCAAAACTGATTGTAGGTAGGATTTCCTGAGGATAAAGGCCCTCCTCCCCTACAGCTGGCAAGTGGACTTCATGAGTTTCTTGCCAATGTAATTCCTATAAGCTACAAATGGCTGCTAACTAGAATCGATATATATGTATTTATGCCAGGCTTTGCTTAACCTATAGGAGAAGGAATGGTAAAAATGCAGTTAAAAGTTTTGAACAGAAAATTCTCTATCAGCTTGATTCACCAGGATATTTATTTTCATCAACAAAAACATTTTACCGCTACTAATATACAAGAAAGAACAGGAAAATATGACATTACATGAACATATCATATTCTTTGACTCCCTGAACTGTATTCTCATTAAAAGTTAGAGTGAAAAATTAAAACTTTTTATAATAAAATAGGTGGTGGTAAGTTTGAAAGGCTGGCTCAGTCAATTAAATACATTGAGAGGGGAAGGTGAGAATACACACACACACACACACACACACACACACACACACACACACACACAGAGTTGTTGGTTTTTCTAATCTGCTAATTCTTGTACCACAATCAAATTCGCACATGTCAGTAGAGGAAGATATCAATGCATAAGACATGCTATCCCAGCTGTTAACTTTGGGCACATTTCTAAAGATACTTTGGGAGAAGGGCATAACTTTTTGCCATAAAACTAAATTAGGGTTAAGTGTGAATGAAGTCCTATTGGTAAATGGCAAAGCTATCTGTGATCCTTTATCCTAAAGATTCTATGATATCTTCCTGGGAATGAGACATAAGAGAGACATTGGCAAGTCTGCTGTTATTGTTTGCTTTATGGGTAAGCACTAGATTCAAATCAGAGAACCATACCATGGTGGGGAGGGTATGGCTGAAACATGTACCAAAAGGAAAGGTGGAGACAGGGTCAAATGCGAAGGGCACTCAGAAAGGGATGCAATAATATTCCCAAAAGAGAGATTTAGAGCAAGAAAACAATATTCTTAGCCATTTCTCTCAGATCTCATGATGATTATTGGCTGATGTTGGGAAAAGCCACTTGAATTTGTTTGTGCATAGGAGAGAAATAGATTCCTGCTGATTTAAAAATTCTACTTCATAATGAAATTCTCTCTGTCAAATCAACTTCTTGGAAGCTAGCTGGAGCCACAGTTTGGCTCACAACTTGCAGCCTTTATCAATTTTTTTTTATGGTATTCTGAAAGAAATAGTGCCATAAATTGAAAGGGAGACTGTTAACCAAATTTAAAAATACTTTAAATGAAGGAAATCACGCAGGCCAAATTCTTTGACTATAACAGAATTGTTAGAAATGAAATAAAAATAAAATAACCAGGAAATCCCCAAATATTTGGAAACTAAAATATCCAATGTCAACAATACATGTGATGGTTCATTATATGTACCTATATGCCAGGATTTCTAAGGCATTTTAGGAGGTTTCAGTAACTAGGACAGTCTGGAATATGAAGACCCATAATTACGATTAAAACAACCTGCTAGCTTCTATTTCTGGCCAAATTTGAGTAACCTTACCACACTTGCCCTCCAGCATAAACAATTAGAAAAGGAGACAAAATATGTAAAACTGGTACTTTTACACATTCGACAAAATGTAGTGCAGTAATGTGATGCAAAAAAGGAAAATAAGCAAGGTGAATCCTGTGATTGCCCTATCTTTCTGCTGGGATGCTCTTCTGCAAAGTGTCGTGTGTGTGTGTGTGTGTGTGTGTGTGTGTGTGTGTGTGTGTGTGTGTGTGTTGGGGGAGGGGTATTGGGACCTAAGCATAATACAGTGGTCTTGCTGAATTGAGAAGACAGAGATTGGAGTCCAATGAGACTGACCAGAATGTGCAGGGCAGAGCACTGCAGAGGAAAGAGCTATGTAGAGAAGATATTCTTTGAATCTGTGACAGAATATTAATCTGGGCATGCATAATTGAAACTGTATGAGGCCAAGTACAAACTCTTGAGGAGATGTAATTGAAATAATTCCCAGAATTTACATAAGGTTAAGAGATGTTCAAGTTATGGCCAGCCAGATTGGAGAAACCTACCTGAACACTTAGAGTGTTTAATAAAGATCCTGGAAAAATCAAGACTCACTAGTAGTGAAAAGACCTAGAGTAACTAATATACCTGACTTGCCCTGACAAAGTTTAAAGACAAACCTCAAAAGGATAAAACTGATCCATATGTTATTTGACTACCTCCCTATAAAGTTCAACACTCTTTACAGAAAGAGAATAAAAACCTGAATAAAGTTAAAAATTTTTACCTTCTCATGGGAAACAGTACAGGCTTGAAAGCAATAAAATATTTTTAAAGTGCTGGTAAAACAAAACAAAATAAAACAAACAAAACACATTGTTAACCTGCATACATATCTCTATCCATTGAGAATATCTTTAATAAATGAAGACAAAATGAAAATATTTTCAGACAAGCAGAAGTTTACAGATTTTATTAGCAGAGGACCTGCATTAAATACATCAATGTACATTACTCAGGCAGAGGAAAATGATACCAGGTATATACTTAGATCTATAAAAAGGACTGGAGTGACAGAAATTATTACTATGTGGGTAAATTTTAAAAAACACATTTTTCTACATTCAAAATTTCTTAAAAATATAATTTACATTTAAATGATATAATAATAACGATCAATGAAAGCAACTACAGCACTGAAGAAAATATATGTCATACCCATATCCAATGAAAGAAATTCTAGGAGATTTTAAGAGTCTTTAATTTCTTTGGTACTCTACAGTTGGAACTGTTAATTGTATATGATTATAGGGAGGAGTTTATAATCAAAAGTGGGGATCTCTATGTTATTGGCTTTAAAAAAATTATTTGAGTTCATTAACTTTTGGTTAGCTGAGTTTTGTAAATTTTTTCTGTAAAGGGCCAGATAGTACTATTTTAGGTTTTGAAGTCAATTCATATTTGGTTATGATTCTTCAAATCTGTCATATGCAGCCATAGACATGTGTAAATGAATGAACACAGCCAGATTTGGTCTCTGGGATATAGTTTGCCTGTTTCTGGATCTCAGGATATATCCTGTGATGGATTTTATTAGGCAAAAAGTTGTTATATAGTAGAGCTAATAAATCAAAGAGGGGATTAATTTTTTAAAAAATATTTTATAGGATCGCTTCTCAGTCTTTTGGCTGAGGTCAAGTGTAAAAATATTTTATAGGTATTTATTTTAATTTTTGTATCATATTAATATCTTCTGAAGTTACTGGGGAATCTATAGCTGATTTTTATTGTTTCAACTGACTTTCACTCACAGTGGCTTCTTTCCTTGTTTATTTGTTAAGTTTTGATAGTGAACTAAACTTAATTTGAAGGAATTTGGAACCTGGATTAAAGTTATATTTCCATGGACGATTTACATTTGCTTCTGCTAGGTACCAGGTATGTAAAGAATCTGAGTCCATTTTAATTTTTCAGTTCCAGCTTTTCTCAATGGTAGTGTTCATGAACCCCAGAGTCAGAGTAGGTTTATGATGGCAGATATTCAGGGGAGATTTTACCACCACCACCACCATCACCATCATTATCATTTTCTTCATCATCATCATCATCATCATCATCATCAAGCTTTCCCATCCAGAGTCCTATTAAATATGAGTAAGTTACTTATCTTTTCTCTTTACTGCTAGCTGGGATTTTTCTAGCCACTTTTTCACTAAGTGGGTTCAAGTTCAGCAGCTCCATTTTGCACAGTCTCAAAGCCTAGTCGTCTGATCCTCATGCAGCTCCTAGTTTCTGCATTCTCCAAACAATTTTATCAGTAATAAGTTATGAGTGTCCATCTATCTGACCCCTGTGTGTCTATCTTTCGGTTGCTTTAGAATCTGTTTGTACAATACTGATGTAATTCATTAGTCCTCCTAAAAGTCCAACACAATTAAAATTATGAACCTTGTCATAATAAAAAATGTTGATATGTCATATAAAATCTTACATGATGCACAGATCCCCTGGAGATAATCCTTGGACCCCTTAGAGTAAGGCTTTAAGGATTTCTGTTACTTATTAGATTGTTTAAAGTCTAATGAGCTGCTTTGACCAAAAATCAATCAATGTTGAATTTCAGTAAAATAATTATAATTTTGAGTGTTGTTTTATAGAAGACTATATTAGTTCCTTAATATATAAATGGGATCTTGTGAGCATGTTGGAATGAAAGAAATATGAATAGTAATGGGAGGTTTTCCACTTAATTATAACTGGAAATGGCATTATTGGCAATAAGCAAAATACTCTGATTGCCTTGCTAATTACATGGTGTTATTTTCCGCTCTAGATAAGTTGATGGTTTGAAAGAACAGTGATCAAAGAAAAGCTTATGCGATGTGGTTCTTTTTCTATTTTTAATTTATTGATATCTGTGAATTTTTTTCTTTAATACTGGGTTTTTGGGATTATACAGAAATAAAGGTCAGATTTACATAATATTTCTAAGTCAAAAGAGAAATATTGCAACTGAATCAATAGGTTCAATAAGATATTTAGAATTGTATATTGTATGTTTAAACTATCTGCAAGTATTTTCTCTATTAAGCATTCTCTCAAGGCCTGTATTAATATAAAAATTTTAAGTGACATTAATTAGAGTAGCATTTCAAAATGTCTTGATAATAAATTTAAAAAAATAGCTTTATTGTTAAATGAATTGTCAATGTCGTGGGTTAGTGAAACAGGATTCTTTTCAACATAATTTTTCAGAAACTTTAAAGTACAAGATAGTACTTTGAATCTCTAAAGTAAGATATAACAAGCTGCGTTTTTGTATACCCTCATTTAAACATGAAATCCTTTTCTCTTGGTGCTTTTCCTAGGATAATAGATTTAAAACATATCTTTGTCCTTTTATACTATTTTTATTTCTATTTAAATATGAAAGAAAATTTATACATGTATATGTCATGAATATTCATTCTTTTTCTTCACTGACTATATAGAAATTTAATATTTAGTGTTTAAAATGAAACCTATGTATACAGAACATTAGAAGAGTAAATTTGTTTTAACATAAGTCTAAATTATCAAGATGACTAATGTAATAAGCAGAATTTGTCATACCACACCTACTCATTATTGTTCATCCTAACTCCTCCAGAACAAATTTATGTGGGGCAGAACCAAAAGGCTATTGCCAAACCTCTTGATGTCTAGCAATGCTACTGCCTAAGTCTGCATATGTAATTAGTATCTTAAACTTCCATTTTCACCTACCCAATCCGGAGAGGTTGGATCGGGTAGGTGAAAATGGAAGTTTAAGATACTAATTGCATATGTTATTACCATATCTTCTTCAATAACAACGTGTCATTTATTATCTGTGAAAAAAAACTTATAATTAGGTTTAATGAAACTCAATAATTAAAAATTAAATAAGACCTTAAGTATTTTAAAACATATTACAAAAAATCTTTGAAAATGCTTTATCTTTTATGCTGTCATGCAGTCACCCAGTGGTAGCCTTTAAATATCTCAACTTGTTTAGTTTATGATATTACGTATATCAATATTTGGGGAATTTCAATCAACTCTCCTCTATTGAGAATGTTTCTTTAGTATCTTGTACAAGGGAGTATGTTTTGTCCCCATTATATCATATCTTGTAAATAATAAGTAAATATAGTTTTAAAAACAAAAATAATATACATGGGTTATTAGTGGCATGGAGAGGTTGACGCTCTTTCTCCCCCATGCCTTTGTATCCTGGCTGAATGGTACCCACTTGCAACTTTCTCCTTGCTCAAAGCCCCATTGAACCCCCATTGTTCTTGCTATATCCTGGTCTTTTAGGACTCATGGATGCTTTCCAGCATGGCGTCTTTAGTTTGCTCACTTCCCTTATTTACTAGGAAACCGGACTATATGTAGGCACATAGAAGACATTGTAGCTTTAATGGAGGAGAATAAAAATAATCTGAGGACATTCCTTTCTTCAGAGTTTTGGCTTTACTTCATTTTGACTTTACTTCAGTTTACTCTGGGCTCCCATCTATGGCTAGGAAGAGAATCACTCATGTTCTTACCCTTGGGAAAATACCGGTAAACCAGCAGTCTTCAGAACCTTTACCCCTGGTAAGGCTCAAACCCTACTGAGCATCCAGTCCCAGTGACAGCACCTGTGCCTAAAACTGTCAGAATGCTATTTCACTTATATCTTATACATACTGGAATACACATGAGCATATCAAGTACATCTGGTAGTTTTACCTTAAATGTTTGTATATTATCTACTAAGTAGCTTTTGTAAACTCATGAAGCTAGGACTCCAAGGTAGACAATGACCTGGAAGTCCCACTTAAAAATATTTAAACATATACTTAATAAATATTATATAAATATGACTAATAATAGTATCTTATTTTTTCATATCTTTTATAGTATGCAGATACATAGAAAGAGATGAGTAGAGTATGTATTTTAAAAGTAATCATAAATTTAGCATTTTTAGTTAAAAATTCAAATTTGTAATCAAAAGAGCTAAAAAAGGCTATATGTACTTTTTCTGTTCAAATAACTTTTTACTTTATAAAAAATAAGACTGGGACACTGTTTTTAGTTGTTCTTTTTCTAATGCAATGGTTTCTCCCAAATTTGTGAGTAGGTTACTGAATAATATGATTTGCTTTCCAGTGACTTTACATTAATAGCTAACAAAATTGTCATTCAGTTTTCTGCTACAACTGTGAAATCAATGTAAAAATACAAAAGCAAGTCTTTTCTTATAGTAATATACTATGTGTATCTTTTGAAAATGAAGTCTTTGTCTAGATGAGTTATAAAGACATATATTAACACTCTAGCAACAATCAAAAGTGCATTGTTTATAGAAAGTTATTATTAAATTAAGTTTTCTGATAAGTGTTTTAAATCAATTTTACTTAACTAAATCTCCATCTTACCAACTAAAACCACCTCAGTGATAATGGAAGGGAAGAGTAGCAAGCTACTTCATCAGCATCAGCTTCAGGAAGGTCAAGATACCAACCATGGATTAATATGAAGGGGCCTTCATAACCAAAGAGACTTGAGAAAACATGCAAGTCACCTGATGGTCCTAACTGTGATGAAAATCATCCACTGAAGTGGGTATTATTGTAAATCTTCATCTACGTGACAGATTTACATCTCCCTGCCTTCATAAAATTCACCATTAATAGCACAACACCTATTAAGCTGGGATATTTCTAGGTGTAGTACGTCATGGTATTTTCCTGTATAGTTTACATTATTCTTGACATTTCACTGCCTGTCTTATGAGATGGCTAAGAAGGAAAATATAGTAACCTGCGCTCACTTCTCAAGGACAAAATGACACATCTTACCAGAGGAAAGATTCAGAAAGTGAAAAGCAAATATTGTAAATAATAAGGTTGAAAATGTGGCAAATGAAAAATATAGAGACTTCGGGAAAGAACTTTCTTTTGTGGAATACAATTTTAATACATTATCAAATTCTATTATCAAATAGTTTCTAGGGTTTTTAAAAAAGGGACAAAATAAACATTTACAAAAGCTCATTCTTTAGGCTGGTTACATATAGGAGAGAAAATATGATCTTTGACATAAACCCAGTCTTAGTTCTTATGCTTCCACCATTACTAGCATAAAGAAACCCTAAGACCTCAAAAACATTTGGGTAAAACTACTGTAGCACTTTCTGACAATATACACTGAGCAGGTTTTGTATAACAAAGGCAATTAAAATCTCCACACTCTCCCTTAAGATATGTCAGCACATAGAAAATCTGGAATACCGAAAAACTTAATTTTTGTTCACACACAGCCTAAGAGGAAAGGAATTTCAACTCTTACCATAGAGTTCTATTTTTTTTTTTTCTCAAGAGAAAGAATTGTTTAATTGTTACAAGCATGTATTAAACTTTTGACACATTGTTATGATGTTTTTGACTATAACGTAGGGTAGAATATTCTCTACGCTAGTGTCATTTTACATGGGCTAAAAATAAAACTTGAAAACCAGATTGTAGCATTTCACAACTGAAAGAAATTGGTGATATATTTTTCATTCAAAGCCCTGTATATATGAGAGAATTGCAAAATAACTAACCCATGTTCATAATATTAGCTAATAATAGAGCCAGGACTTAAGAAGCAGGTGTTCTTCAGAGAACCCTCTCTCGAACCCAAATAAAGTATAACCATGTTTGCTTCTCATACGGCCAGCTTTGGGGAACATTTTCTAGTATAAAATGTTTTCCTTAGCCTTTATGCCTTTTGTCTGTGAGAAAGGAGAAACAGAGAAGATGAAATTTGAATTTTTAAGCAAATATTTAGGAGAACTTGTGCTCCCTTTGTGTATATATTTATACTGATGCCCGATTCATTTTTTTTCCTTGCAACAGCATCCCTTTTACTTTATATTAGTAATAAGGGGCATAGTGGAAAATTCTCATGTGCAACAATGTGGTCATTACACAAAACTTTAGATGTATGATGTTTATTGGTACTGCAAACTATTGGGAATAGCCATATAGATCTTGTGGAAGAGCCTTCTTATAATGGCTAGTAATGGTTTCACATAATAGGGGCTCAGAAAATATTTGTCATTTGATTTGCTTCCTTTGAGGATTTTTTTTGTTGAACCTATATATAATATAATCCATTGTGGAACATGAATGGTTTGAAAAAAATTTATATACTGAAATGTTCAACATGTATCACGTGTTTATAGGTTTTTATATAAAATAATTTTCTTGGGTCTGTCCTGCACAATTCTGTAATCTTCACAAAGCAGGGCAGGAAAGTTCTCATAATCTTAAGTATTAACAAGTAGTCTGTACTTCTTTTTGAAAGAGCATTTATAATTGTGAAAGAGCACTCAGGTTAAACTACTGACCACTAGACAACTTCCCAGCTGCCAGTTAAATCATATCATACCTACTGTGCATAGACCCTTTGGCTCTAGCAGGTAGGACATTACTGTTAAGAACCAATAGTAATTCTGTCAGTGCATATATTGAAGCTCCAGCTCTCAATGTGACTGTGTTTGAAGATGGGGCCTTTATGGAGGTACTTAAAGTTAAATGAGATTGTAAGGGTGAGGCTCTGATCCAACAGGACTAGTGTTCTTATAAGAAGAGATGTTGAAGAGCGCGCTCTCTCTCTCCCTCTCTCCCTCTCTCTCTCTCTTTTCATCTTGTGAGGGCAAAGTAAGAAGATGGCCATCTGAGAGTCCTCAACAGAAATGAACCCTGCCAGTCTTTGATCTTAAGACAACCTCCAGAACTATAAGAAATACATTTTTGTGTTTATGCCACCCAATCTATTATATTTCATTATGGCAGTCAGAGCCAACTAATACAATTATCGTTTAAAACAAAGATATGATTGATTAACAAATGAGCATTTTTTGAAAACTATTATATGCTTAAAGCTTTTAAAAAATTGCACTGTTGTTTTTTTCTCTTCTCTTCTCCCCTACCCTCACCTCATCTCTTAAGGTTCTTTACTTATCCAATTCTTAGATCATTAAGAGAGCAAACTCTTTTGGGGACATTTAAAAAAATAACACACATGAACTAAAAATAAATGCATTGCAATTTTTCCACCAGCCTAATTCCTTTGTAGACCAACTAAAAATAAAAAAGAAGTTTTAAATGGAGTTCAGTTATTTAAGGACCTGCTTTATCATGTGAGTACTATTATCCTCACTCAGATTTGTTTTAGTTTTGCCCTTTGGACCAAGCACATCATCTGTAAGGCTTTGTGAACAGCTACTGCTTCCATAAGAGCTATTTGGAGCTGGAAATGCTGAGTTTCTCCAAGAAGAAAATTATGTTTGCATAGCAGAAAACACAAATTTAAGTTAGAAATATGTTGGAAAATGTCATTTTCTTTGCAACCAAAACAAATGAAGAGGATGGGAAATATCATTTAGAATTCAGAGCTTGTGAAATTTTGAAAGCGTTCCAAAAATTTGGCAAAATTTAAAATATTGCTTGATATTTATGCCCTGAGATGAGTATTTTAGGAGTCCAAATTAAACTCGTTGACAGATATACACTGAGAACGTGTTAACGTATTTGCTGTTTTTGTTTCTTGCTATATATAAGTGCAGTCCTATGAACTGAGGATTTGTCTCACATGTAACCTATTCAAGTTACTATGTATAATGCAGATAAAAGATTTATATTTACTACATATTTTAAAATCATGGGCATATGCCCATGGGAAAGCACATTCTCAAATGTTTATAAAAGTAAACATAGAAAACAAAAATGACCAAATTTCAAGGTTACCACTATGCTATATACCATCTACTAAATGAAGAGAAAATGGCAGATGACATGGAAGTTATAATTCAAGAAGGCTACTAGAAAGTTCTAACTACTTTTATTCTGTAGATGATATGTGCATTTAAATGCTATAAATGGTTACTGTGAACCACTATTATATTTAGTTATACATCTCCATTTTTCAGCTTGGACCACTGGATTGCATTAATATTACAATTTTTATATAAGGTATTGAAAAAAATCAAAAACTCAGACACAGTAGAATATCTAGATGTATGGTAGTTTATAGAGATGTTATGGAGGTAGAAATCATTATTGCTGAGGTGGTATAAGTACATCTTTTGAAGCCAAAGTTCTAAATTTAAAATAAAAAAAATTAATTGACATTTTAAATTCTAATCCTAAATAATAATCTTAAACTAATACAATTCCTGAAGATTTCTCCCTATGTATTTGCTAAGTAAAATAAAGTACACACACAATCTACTGTAGTACTTGTATAAATGTTATTTCCTTTCCTTCTCCTTCTCAACAGAAGATCGGGGCAGAGGAAGGTCACACTTTTATCTGCTTTGGCTATAGTGTGGATATTGCTCAGCTTTCTTATTTGGTGGTTATAAAGAAGGGAGAGCAGTGGAAAGGAGGTAGTCTGCTTCCAGTGTCTCTGATCTATGAGAAGGAGCATCTGATTTCGAAATCTTTTGGAGAAGGTGATGGTTAATTTTATTTGTCAACTAGACTGGGCTTAACGATGCCCAGATAGCTGGTAAAACACTATTTCTGGGTATGTTAGTGAGGGGTTTTAGAAAGATTATTATTTGATTCAGTAGACTGACTAAAGAGATATGCCTTCACCAATGTGGCCAAGCATCATTTAATCCTTTGAGGACCTAAATGGAACAAAAAGGCAGAGGAAGGATGAATTTTCTTTCTTTTTTCTTGAGCTGGGATGTCCATTATTTCATTGCCCTTGTACATTGAATCTTTTAGTTCTTGGGCTTTTGTTCTGTAGGACTTACACAAGTGGCCCCCTGGTTTTCAGCCCTTTGGTCTCAGAACAAATTACAACACCACCTTTCTTGGTTGCAGATGACAGATTGTAGGACTTCTCAGCCTCCTTGATTGATTGGGTGAACCTATTTCTATAATAAATTTTTTATTTTATCTATCTATCTATTTATCATCTATCTAATCATCTATCTATTATCTATTATCTATCCCTCTATCCCTCTATCCCTCTATCTATCATCTAAAATCTATCATCTATCATCTCCTTACCTATCTAATCTATCTATCCTATTCTGTTTCTCTGGAAAACTCTGAATAATACAGAGAACGAAGGTGTTGGAATCAAGACAGTTTCTAGCATACAGGAGAGAATCAATAAATATTTGTTGACTAAATAAGCTAATACATGCATAAAAATTATAAGTGCCAACATAGCTGGATAAGCTAAAAACAGAAGATGTGGTGTGTATCAGCCTGTTCAGTTTGTCATAATAAAATACCATAGACCGGGTAGTTTAAACAATGGAAATTAATTTTCTCACAGTTCTGGAGGCCGGAAGTCCAAAATCAAAGTGTTGTCAAGTTCTTTCTGGTAAAGCCTCCTGTCCTGGTTTGCAGATGGCTGACTGCCTTCTCCAGAGAGAGAGAGATCTCTGTTGTCTCTTCCTCTTCTTCTAAAGATACCTGTCCTATAGGATTAGTGTCCTATCCTATGACCTAAGTTAACTTTAATTATCCTCTTAAAGGCTCTATCTCTGAATATAGTCACATTAAGACTTAAGTCTTCAACAAATAAATTTTAAGGAGATACAGTTCAATTCAAAACATGGAGAAAAACTGAGATGTTAAGAAATGTGAACTATATACTTTAGGCTCCTGTTGTCTAGTAACCACTTTAAGTATCTACACATTTTACACTTTGAAGATTAGATTTAAAACTGTGAAATCTGTACTAATCTAGCACATGCAGAATGGAGATAAAGGAATTTTAAGTAGTTCAGTGTGCCTACAATATGTTCAAAGCTTTCAAATTTGGGAATACCATTATAAATTCTCTTCAAGATAGCCTAAATATTTTACTTGAGTTAAATTCCTTCACAGTATCTCTCAAACAATAACAAACAAGTCAAAAAACACACTTGACTAAAATCATTGTTTGGTTTAATAGAATCCATCTCGTAGTTTGTTTGAACTTATCTTGAGTGGGGTTGATTGAAAAGAAACAAACTGAGTAGTAGTGAATTTGATATTCCTAGCTACTTAGCTACATTTAGTAGTCAATTAATAGATTATATAACTTAATAAATATTCACTTTTATGTGTGTGACCCAGCAAAATTATTAGGTATTACATGGTGTCTTTGGTATAGTATTTATAATTCTCACTGTAATTTCTACTTTATTTTTAAATGAAAAAAACATGGCTGCAGGGATTTAAGTTCTGTATTCTAGCAGATTTACTGCGCCATGTAGTTCTGTTATTATTCACAAAACATATGTAATTGGTTAAAAAAAAAGATAAAATAAATATATTTTAAATAATCCATATTACATTAAATTCTAAAGCCATATCCAATAAAGAGGCTCATCAGTGTTATACTAAGAATATTAAAATTAGTACTTAAGGATGAGTTATAGAGATGATAGTACTTAAATTAATTAAAATAAAATAAAATAAAATCTCTCCTTTCAAACTGCATGTTCCTTTGTTTTCATTTAATCTCCTGAAAATCCACCAAGCTACAGTGACAGTTGAAGCTCTTCTCTGGTCTCAAAAAATTATATTTCCATGTAATGCCCACATAGCATTCCTGTTTCAAAAACTGCAATTCAGTCAACTTTGCAAAGAGACCATAGCTTAGTGGTTAACCAATAGATAGGATTGGGGGAGGAAATTATACTAACTACAGATGAAAGGAAACTATGTCAGGAAACTATGAGATTTCATTTTCAGCTAACATCATCCCCCTATTTAAAAAGATAGAAGAAAATCAGCTCATATGTATTGAGAGTCAAATGTCAGTCTTCTGCTAGTATTTCAAATTTGCTTGAAAATGGCATAAAAGTACTTACATATTCCTTTGTATGAATGTGTAAGAGAAAGGGACAAAAGGGAACACTTTTGAAAGTAAATGATGTGGGAAGAATTCAGGGAAATATGTACATTTTAGACCTTGATGGAGAGTTAAACCTTGATGGAGGTTTTTTAGGAGACTAAATGAAAATATAGGAGCATGTGGTTTTAGAGGAGATGCTTCATTTAATTTTAATTTAATCTTAATTAATTGCTTTCTGTGCATAGCCTACTCTGGGAAATAGTGGTTAGTTAGTGCCATGATGTTGTTTTTATCTCTGTGAACTTCATTCTGTGATTTCAGTTACAGTGAAAGAAATCCTCCGAATGCAGAACCAGAGTTTCTAGAAAGACTGGAATTTGTAGAGTAAGTGGCATGGAAGTATCCAAAATATATAAATATAGCCTTGGCTTCTTGTAAGTGCTTTACTAATTCTGTTTGATTATCTCAAATTTAAGACAAAATTCCATGAAAATTATAAAACTTTATACCTAGAAAAGATTTGAAAAAAATCTTCAGAATTGTTCAATTAGTGTTCTGTGAGAAGCCATATCCATAGGATGTTATATTCATCAAGAGTCTTTGGGTAAAAAGGGCAGAAATCTAACTTAAGGAGAGAAAAGATTGATTGGAAGGAAGTGATGTAATTCACAGAAGAAAAAAGGGCTGTTCTGCAGATCTTAGACACTGGACCTGAAAGTGTTGCCAGGATTCTTTCTCATAGAATCTTATCATTTCTGTGGGTATAGGCTCCAGTCTTTTTAGATTCTTTTATGTAAATTTTTTTCTCCAGATCAAAAATCAGAGAGTAGAGAGATATTTTCTCCAAAATATCCATTTAGAAAACTACTAAGGAAAGGCAGTTCAGTTAGAAACAACAAAGTTTCAGTCACTAAAGGGAGAAGAATGATTATAGGAAGCAAAAATAACATGTCTACAAGGTTCACTGTGAATACACAGTAGTACCTACATCTGTTTTACCACATGTATAATTTTTAAAGGACTCCTGTGTTATATCCAGTTGTTTCATGTATAATCTCTTACCTTTTACACATGGGTGACAGTCAAAACTAAGGAATCCAGTTCTAGATCTACAATCTCCTGGCAATGGGATATCATTGCAATCATATCCAGATGTGGCTTCTTATGAGCCAACAACTTATGTATTGAGTTGGTATGTTGTGATACTCACAACATACAATGAAGAACCAAAAAATATTTCCAACCAGGTAAGGGAAAGCTTATCAACAGTGCCACTATTAACATTTTGTGTTGGATAATTTTTTCTTTTGAGGAGTTGTCCTGTGCATCGTAGAATGTTTAGCATCATTCCTGGTAGACGTACTAGATGTCAGTAGTAACCCCCTCCCCCCTCCCAAGGTGCCAAGCCAAAAAAAAAATCTCCATACATTGCCGAATGTTTTCTTGAGGGACAAAATCACTCACATTTAAAAACCATTGAAATAAGGAGAAAATGTGAAGCAACATAAGAGTTGTCAGAGTCCAACTTATTTACTACTCATTAGAATGGACTAGTTACAATCATTAGCTTTGGAGTCAATTTCTTTGAGATTTTGACTTTATCACTTATAAGGTTTTTACCTTTGAGCAATGGATTTACCTTTTGTGTGCCTGTTTTCCACAAAATTAACATGATAGGAACAACCTCATGAAGTTGTTTTGAGGATTCAATAACTCAACATAGTGCCTGCACATAATAAGCAAATTCTCACTAATGTTGGCTATTATCATTATTATCTGGTTAGGCTAGAACATCAAAACGCAACCCCATATTGACTCACTTTTCAGACAGAAGAGCGAGTTTCTTGATTAAATATTTTGTTGTCCTAATTCTGCCAATGTGGGAAAACTCAATTGTCTAAGATTCTTTATAGACATATCTAAAGGGCTATTAATGATGCTTCACCAGCTGCAGAATGGTCTATCTCTAGAGAACAATTCTATCATAACCATGTAAATTTCTTCCTTTGTTAAATAATTCTGCACCATTGTTTACCTACCTTGGGGTTTCTGTTTCCCTAACTTACTTTGTCCCTCCCTCCCATCCCCTTCCATTTCCTCTGTACAATTGTCTAGAAATTTCATTTGATGAGAATCCTTTAGCAGTGAATAAAGTTAGAAATCCTGAAGTCAGGAACTTTGTATCTGGACCTCTGCTTTGCACATTCTGTTTCTTAGGAACAGATCTTGCACCTTCTCATGCTCTTAGATCTCAGCTCAATGCCTTTGTCTTAAGCCACTGCCCAAATCAGAATAAGGTAATAGGTTGAAGTGGTAAGGCAGAGCTTCCCTAGTGCCCAGAACTTGCATCTCCTTTGGTGGTACTTTTTAGGGAAAAGTTAATACCTTTGCCAAGTAGGGTGTTCAGAATAAGAGAAGTTTAAAAGTGGCCTGTATAGAGCATTCTACTGGTTCTTTCTGGATTGCAGTCTTAGCTGCTGTAGTATTTTATCTTTCTCAAGCTTTGCAAACACAAATTTCAATATAAGGCAGAAAATTCAACTGTTGCAATTCTTCGGGATGCATTAGATACGAGTTTTTAAAACTCATGGCCATGGGCAGAAAATAGATCTCTTTTAAAAAGCTGTTTATGGTAGCAGTGGCCTTTTTTTTTTTTTTCTTTCAGATGAAGAAGCTTAGATTAAAGCTTGTCTCTCACACGTAGGACCTTACTGAACCCTGGGAAGCAAGAAAGCAAGACAGTATTACAGTATCCTAATATATATATATTTTTTATCATTAAAGACTGAGTTTAGGCAGGCACATTTTAAAGATAAATTGCTTATAAAATTACTTAATGAACTGTTTCACTGGCTTAATGGCAATTATTTTTCCCATCTTGGGATGGAAGTGCTTTCACTGTTCCCCAGTCCAACCTGAATAACTGCCTCTATATTTTCAGGCTTATAACTTCTCACTGTCCTCTTTTGGTATAATTTTATTTATTTATTGAAAAAAATTTTTTTACAAGTGACAAAAACTTCATTAAAATTAGCTTCAGCAAAAAAAGAGATGTACTTTTTTTTTTTTTTTTTTGAGATGATTACTAGGATAGCTATACAAGGCAGGAAAAATCCCAGGATATCAGACAGAAATTAGAGACTTGATTCATCCTTTTATCAAACTTTATTTTAGTTGAGAAACTATTATGTGCCAAATCCTGAGATTGAGGTAGAACAAAACTGACATTTTTGATTTCCTCAAGCTTTAAAGTTGATCTCAACGCGATCATCTTTCTCTAATTCTTACTGCAGATTTTCTCTTGGTTATTGAATTTATTCTTTCAGATTTCTTTATGTGGTAGTATACACAATCCCTAATATCTCCTAGGTTACCTCTTTCCAATTTTTCAACTTGAAGAAAGGATGATTCTTCTCTGATAGTTTTATTCAAGATAATCTTGGAGGAACCACTCCCGGGTCAGTCACATTAGTGTGTGGGAATGATATGCTGTCAGTGGCCAGGATAAGGTCTCTCTGGATCCACCTTTCCTACTAAAGTTGGGAAGGAGCCTTTTATTATATTCCCTGCTGTAGCTCTGAAAGATAACTAGTTCCTCTGCTTCCTAAGAATTGGTCCCCCATTGCAGTCTTACCCTTTAGCTCTCTCAAGTTGTTTTCCAGCTCCCCAAGTGTTGTTGCTGCTGTGTTCCATTGTCTCTGTTCTTGGATGTCTATACTTTTTACTTAATTTCTTAAAAACAGTTTTTCCTGATTTTGTTGCAGACTCAGGGTATATAAATTGTCATGCCATCTGTAAGTTTTATGTAGGTGTACTTTATATAAAATCTCATTTGACCATTGGTCTTTAAAATACCTACAACTAACTGGTATAGCTCCATCTCAAGTATGTGCAGTTGCTTTGACGAAATCCCATTTCGATTAGATTTTCATTTTATCAGTGTTCTTTAGATCAAAAGCTATATATTTAATTTTCAGATAAATTGATATAATGGCCAAATTCAGATAAAAGACAATCATTTTCCTTTTATGTTCTTAATTTTCTTAAAAAATCTGTTGATAATTACATGTCATCATCTCTTTATTGTGACTACCTTGACTACCACTTTACTTTTTTTATGCCATCAACTTTAGAGGAGAGGAATCTTTTCACTGAAAAAAAAAAAACTATATTGATTTCCACAATAAAATATTGTATCTTTTAATATTGAAGACTGTCTCAAAATTTTGACAACACTAACAAAGGTTTAGAGAGAGGGAAGGAAATATATTTGTAATTCATGTTTTTATGTGGCTATCAAAATTCTCATCTATGAGTTTTTATTGTTGCAAACACTGATGTGTGCTGACAAAGGTTGCCTTGTGGTTTCTAACTATGATGCACCTAATGAACTATGCTAACAAATAAAATACTAGATGATGCTTTTTAAAAATATCTAACTTCCTTTCCCTCACTCCTAATATTGCTTACTTGGCTTTTAATTATGTTTAAATATCAGTGTTTGCGTATTAGAATTACTGGTGGGGCTCTTAAAAAATACTGAGGCTCTGGCCCCAACTCAGATCAATTAAATATAAATTTCTGAAGATGACATCTGGATAGCAGTACTATGCTAAGCTCTACAGGTGACTATAATATATAGGCAGAATTGAAAACTATTGATCTCTCTTTGTGCCCTATAGGGACATGAAAATGAATATATATTTTTTTACCTTTTTGATAATGTACTGGCTTTGATTTTCTGCTATATCCAGGATCCATTTAAGCATTGGAGTTTTTAAAATATGAAGGGGATTTAAGAGAATTTTGCTGTAGTGTAGCTTTTAAAACATAAAGCCTAATTTGGACTTTCTCTGTAACCTAGCCAGAGAGTACACAGAGACTTAATTATTCAAAGCTAAATTATTTTAATTCATGTTTAACTATTGCCTATATCTTATTAATGTATAATTATTATTTTATGTTGTGGATAGTGCCCTATATCATATCGTAATTTTTTTCCCTTTATAATATTGGTTTTGGTCTTTCCAGATAAAAAACTATTTTTTTTCCTTATATAACACATGCCATAGGTTACTTGAGGGTGTCAGGATAGTAAAAGTGCTGTTGTGGATACTATGAAATTATAAAGCTGAAGGTTTTAGAATCTGGATTACTTTTGGGAAACATTGAACATAATGAAATGTCCAAAAAAAAAAAAAAAAGATAAAGATCCCTCAAAGCGAGACTTTCTTGCTAAAAGGTCTTCTTTATGGAATGTTGGTTCTTATGGTTATAAATGAAATGGAAACCACTTATTAAATCATTTATTAAAAATATTTATTTGTGCCTACTATGTGGCAGGGAATGTGTTAGACATTTTAAATGGAGAGCCAGTTTGAAGAAGATACTATGATAACAAGTATGGAAATATGTATACATTAATTTATGTCAGAAATATTTGAATTATGCTTAAGAAGAGATATGCCTCTATCAAATGGTATTTTCTTATAAGATGGTTAAAAATGTCTCCTAATATTAAAGTCAGACTGGTTTCTATCTTTTCAATCTCATCTTTGTCCCAAAGGTGATACACAAAAAAATGAGTGGAGAGAGGATTGCCCTGGCTGTTACTTAGTGTTTGACTTCCTGAGAGCCACTGCATAAGTTTTGATTTGAATCCTCTACTTACCACTACTTTTAAATTGTTCCTAAATTCCAAACTTTGCCTTACTTATCCTGGTTGAGTGTGTTTCCCTCATCAATTATTTATCATATTTCTTGAAAGATTTGGGCAGTTTTTCCTGTAGATCATATGTCCAAGACCAAGAGTGATATCTTCAGATAATTAATTTTGGAATCACTGAAAATAGACTTTATCTCTATTGGCCTTGTGAGTCTCATGTTCCTTAAGCTGTTTCTCTAATTTACACAGATTTTAAAAATATTCTATTAGTTTATGTTTGAAAGCAACTTGCTTATTATTTTCACAAATGATTATTTATACATTCAAAACTAAGTATAGGTAGGAATTTGTTATATAATATTATAAAACTATAATATTTATTACATGATTTTATAGGCTGATAGTAAAAACTATTTTTTAAGATGGTGGTTCTTAACCAGGGGCAATTTTGTCTCCCGGGGGGTATTTGACAATGTCTGGATACATTTTTTTGATTGTCACAAGCAGGAAGTGCTGTTGGCATTTAATGGGTAGAGGCCAGGGAGGCTGCTACACATCCTGCAATGCACCAGGCAGCTTCAATGACAAGGACTTATTGAGCCCAAAATATCAATAGTGCTGTGGTTGAGGAACCCTGTCTTAAAATAATTCCAAGAAAAATACTATATTGTTGAATTTTTAATGTATACTTGAAAGCCATGATACTTTAATTCTTATCTAGGGAAAAGATAATTTAAAAGCACTTATACTTCGGGTCTTCTTTCCTTTATACATTAATGCATTCCTTCTAAAGCTCTAAATTGAGTAGATTAAGTGATTTCCCTTCTAAAATGTTCAACTACCTATAACCACGAGTGCTTCCCTTAAGTGCAAGAGCAAGCTGTCTTCTCAGCAAGTTACGCCAAATTCAGTTATTAAGAAAATGAATACCCTGTACATAAAATATGGTCCCATTTCAAAATAAATTACACATTAAAGGATACTGCAGGAATTTTTCAAATATGTTTCTTCTGTAAAAATCAAACTTCTATTTCCGTGTTAACTGTATAGTTTTACCTCTAATACCTAGGCTTGATTTCTAGATTTGTAAGAGAATGCAAATGAATATAAATACTCATCCTCTCTAGGAATGTTAAATATATGGGTTGCTTATATGTATGTCTTCATATATTTGTGTATAGTTTATGCATATATCACTTCTAACCTTTGTTGGCATGTAACATAGTGCCATTCAAGGAATGTTGTGAAAATATGAAAGATACTTAGTCATTGCTATACTTTTGTAAGGAAAACATTTTATTGTTGGATGCACTTAATGTATCTGTTTATAAAATTAATAAAGGGGAGTGAAACTATCTCTTTTAGAAGTCTCCTCTGACACCCTCACTCTGGAGTATTCTCATTACACTACAATATGCCACTTACCAGATTATTTCATAATGTCCATTTATGTGCTGTCTCCCACAAGTGACTGTCAATTTGTCTTTATCCCTGGGTCTGTTCCATTGCCTGGCATAAATTAAAGACTTAGTTCTTATTGACTTATAATGTAATGTGATAGTTTCTAAAACAGAGATAAGCTACATGTCAATGACAAGCCCTGATCCTTTTTGTTTAATAGTTGTTGTTTTAAGTCAGTCTTGTTCCAGAGGACCTATATATTTCATCATATGAGATAGAGATGTATGCCTTCTATGTTCCTAAAGGAATTCCATTTTTGTTCAGATAGCCATCCATTCCCCTACAGCCCACAAATGACTCACTCAGGTGGAATGGACACATTTATAGCTGCACGGCCATGTGGTGGTCAGTAGGCCAACCTCAAGAACTCCATCCTCCAAAATTAAACCCCAAGTACTAAGGACTTTGGGGGACTAATGATTAATTCAGGAGATTCAACCTCATCAGATGGGAAGAAAGAATATTTCTATCATTGTTGAGAGAGAGGATTCTTTCCTGTCTTCCTTACTATACGTGAATAAGGAAGCATGCTTCCGCAGTTGCTGTAGGCAGTCATTTTGCTACCATGGAAAAAGCCTTTCTAATAATAGAACTGACACATAGAAGAGCAGAGAGCTGAAGTAGTAGCAGAGAAACAGAGCTGGATCATAGCTATACTATGCCTATGGCCTATCCCACCTTTTGATTTAGATTATGTGAGGAAATGTCTTTTTATATTTTTTAAGAATGTTGAAGCAGTGTTTTTTATTACTTGTAGCCTAAGTAACAGTATGTTAGAAATTTCTCATCCTCTCCTTTTTTTAATTTTAAATCATTCATATCCATTGACTTTTTCCCCCTATAATTCAGGCTATAATTTCCCATAACACATTCAGGTATTCTCTCTCTCTATTGACTTGTGCTACATCTCAAAATTTCTGTTCATATCTTTCACTTTGAGGCTGCTGACAATTGTCTTTTGGTTCTCAACTTTTCCCAAGAGACTGATCAAAATTCTTTTAGAATGGATAAATTCCCTCTTAGAAAAATTCTAAAGCCAGTTGTTAAGACTTTACAATTTTCACATTTTCTTAATATTCCCATTCATCACTGCGAAGTGATAAATTACAGAATCCTGGAGGCATATAATGATAGTGGTTGGGAGCTCAGATCTGGAGTTAGTCTATTTTCAAATGTTGGCCTCACTACTTAGTGACCTTGTGTGAGTTATTTAACTTTGTTAAATCACTATTTTATCATCTGGAACAGGGATAGGAAAACAGTGGCCCACATACAAAATCTAGCGTGCTGCCTTGTCCCTTCCTTCCTTCCTTCCTTCCTTCCTTCCTTCCTTCCTTCCTTCCTTCCTTCCTTCCTTCCTTCCTTCCTTCTTTCCTTCCAATAAAGTTTTATTAGAATACAGTTACTCTTATTCAGTTACATATTATCTAAGCAGCTTTTGCACCACAGTAGCTATGGCAGACTGTAAAGCACGCAAAATTTGAAATATTTTCTGTTTGGCCTTTTACCAGAAAAGTTGACTAATTTCTGATCTAGAAAATTATAAGGTTAATTAGAGACTCTAATTCATAGGATTGTTGAGAGGTTTAAATGAGATAATCTGCATAGACAGTTAGCAGGACACCTAGCACATATCCTTCAACAGATATTAGTTGTCATTGTTGTCGTTAATAACGGTAATGTTCAAGAGAAGGTCAGTGCCTGCAGATCAAATGTTATTGGAACCAATAACCTTAGCACTTTTTGCAGTTGAGGAAAATGACTGCTTTGAGGATGCATGATGTAGTTTCACAGTGCAACATTTATCAGCAGGGTGAAGAAAATAATATTTCTGGCATCAAGCCCCCAGGTGAGGTATTAAACATAATTACAAGGTTGCATAAATAGATTTACATGATCCCATTGAGACTGTGATATTTACATCTTATTTTTTATCCGGAGGAAATAAATGTTATTTTGAAAATCATAATTCATTGCTATTTTTAATTCAATAATATCAATTGTGTATAGGTCTGCATTAGAGAAGGGAACATCAGTAGTGTTTGGCTAGACAGTGGAACAATTAATAGAATCCTCATTTTCCCTAAGAGGTTTATTTGTCATGTCAAAGTTACTCTGGTCTGGTGCAACACAGATGGTGTTGTGACAGCACAAAATGATGAGTGTCACATTGTTCCTTGTAATGATCGTCTTCTGCTCAATTCATCTTGTTTTGCAGCCTTGGATCTCTGCTGCATGATTGTTTTGAAAGTAGAGAGAATCAAATTGTGAAAGTCAAAGATGCTAAATCCTTTTGTTATTCTTTTAATTGGTATGTGGCTGCAGAAAATACTAAAATATAATAGAGATGAGAATACAAAAAAAACCAAAAACAACCCCCCCAGCTTTGTCCTATGGATGAAAAAAATAACATACATTTCTCAAAACAGTAGAGGACATTATAATTTTATACAAAATAAATTCTACTAAACTAATTTAATAATCTCTATGACAATACTGAATATGGTAGATAAAAGAAAAACTTTTATGTATACTAAAAAAGGATACATGATAAATCATGATTCTCTTAATTCACTGTTGAAAGGACATAAAACTAGAGAATCAATAAAAAGATCAATAAAAATATTGTAAATGTCAGTAAGAAAAACAAGATAATTCAAATAATGAGGAATATCAAATTCAAAAACTGATATTAAGACAATGTACTATTAACATATGCTTTGATTGAAATTGATGGTGCTGACAGTAGAAATAGTTATATTCAAATTTACACTTTTCTAAAGTTTACTGTAAAGCTTTCCACTTTTCACACTTCTGTAATTTTTGCTTTGGATGTTGAATTAATTGCCAAATGGAAGTTTCCTTCATTCTGTAAATTTTTCCTGAATAATGTGAATAATGGTAAAAAGTTAAGGACACAGTTTTCCTCAACCAATACTCTTAAGAACATTCAGCATAAGTGTAAATCCTCAATTTTAGATTAATTTAACTTTTAACATTTTAAAAATAATATTTAAAATTGGTAATTATATCAATTCCATATTTGTGACCAGATAAAGTTGTTTGTAACCTTTCATCAAGACATACATATAAAGTTTGATAATGGTTAACTTCAGCCATAGATTAGATTCCTCATTCAGTCAATTTTTATTCTTTTTTTTAAACTACAATAGAAAATCTTACCTTACAATAAAGGCATTATGAATGGCTTTGTTAGATAATTCTGGATATTTAAATGAAATTTCCTTCTAATTCAATGAAGCTTTTCTACTCAGAAGCCAGATCCATTAATTCTTGATCCATTCTTTGTTTACTTTCAACTCTGGAAAATCTGTTCTATTGTTATATTTGGATGTTGTTTGTAAATGTTCCTAATAATTTAAAAAATCAATCCAATTGATGAAGAAAAAAATCAAATGCTAGGAGTGAAACTCTCACTGATCTCATAGAAATTCTTTTGCTTTGTTTTTGTCTTCAACAATAAAAATTGCAATATTTTGATGCTGAAATGATGGCTTTAGGCTCTTCAGATATTAATATCACTGAAATGTGCCACTAAAGCAAGCTCTATGTAATCATTTAAATGGTTTTACCATGCATTATTATTATCATGAAGTCATATTTTTCATCTCATACCCTATTTTGTATTTGGTGAGTACATTTTTCCTTTGGCAGTATTAGTCATATGCAAAAAATTAGTGATGTATTTACTGCCAATTTCTTTACACAACATACTGAAAGACATACATGCTTAGTAGATGAAATGTGATCATAATGAGAGCTTTTGCTATTTTTTTCTCTGTGGATGTGACCATGTGCTGGATTGACATTCATATATATGTATTTATATAGAGAGAGAGCAGTGCATTTCCTTGTTAGACATAAAAAGGCTGCTCTGTTAAGATTAATTCTGGCACATATTTTCTAACATAGGCTACAAAAGTAAAATATTACCCCTGTAGCACAGTTTTCAGTAATAAACCATACAAAAAGTCATCAAGCACTTCTTCCTTATACTGAAGGGAGAGGAAGCTTATTCACGTACTTTGCATATGCATGGTCTTGCCTACTGCAAAATGAAATATGCATGTAATGTTTTACTAAGTGCTATTTTACATTATGTGCCATGGATATATGTGTATGACTTTTAGGTTGTACCTTAAAGGTAAGTACTCTCTTCTCTATTTGGGCAAAGGTGAATATTAAAAAAGACTCTTGGGGCCTAGAGATGGAATGGTGTGTTGAGAAAGGTGAGGAATCCTTCTAGGTCTGGATTCTATGTAACTGAGAAATAAACTTTCATCTTGTTAATCAGTTTTATTTCTCTCTCTTAGAGTAGCTTAGCTATGCTCTAATTAATATTAACAACAAATCTAACTAAAATAACAATAACTCTAGCTGTATAAATATCCATAATTATTAGGGAAATCTCAATATCTCTGAGCCTCTGGCTTTTAATCTGTAAAATATGGATGCTAACAGCTACCTCATATGGTTGTTGTGAGGATTAGATGATATAAAATACGTAAAATGTGTTGGCATAGTTTCAAGTGCTGTGAATAAGTGTTCAATAAATTTTAACTGTTATTGAATTTGCTATTTAGGAAGTTTGAAACATTACTAAATTAATCATTAATTTATTGTTCTTTGTATAGAAATTATATTTAATTAAATAAATTTCAGATAACTTTCTTGTTGCTTTAACTCACTTGATGCTGGGATATTTTTGGCCTGGTTCTTGATCTGTTTAATAGATATATTTCCAGCTAGACAACTCACTCCTCAACCAGTGATCATGTGTCTGTCAGCTCTGTTAGTTGAGTTTTGATCTCTCCATATTTTTATGCATTATGTAAAATAATGGTTGTAAATTTATTGGCATATAATTAGTACTTAATAATTTGAGATTATTATTATTTTGATTTTTTTGCAGTTATTTTTTGTTCTTCAATTAATGGTGAGGAAAAAAATTCAAAGGTGTCAGGTGATTTATTCAATTTCTTTCCTCTTTGATGTATTTTTACCTTTGGTAAAAGTAGAGCAAATCAAATTACTTTAAGCAACAAGAAAGATTTATCCAAAGGATTCCATGGTAGTTAACAGAGTCAGTGGCAGAGCTAACCTCAGGAAGGATAGAAAATGAGACAGTCTTGGGACTCAATGGCCAGCAACAAAGAACCTAATACCATCTCTCTTTCAGGAAAACTATATATTCTAGAGTTGCCAAAAATCTGGTTTCTCAATATTGGAAAATGTTTACATACTTTGAGAAAATTTCAATCATACAGATATTTTATATATACAAATAAAGTAACATTTTATAATTATATCATGTAATGATGTGATTTGATGTACTGTAGTATTTTCACTGATTTTATTACCTCTGCTTTATCCTACTAAACAAATTCACTGGAGAAGAGAATATGAAATGAGAATAAAAGTCTTACTGCACATAAGTAAGGTCCAACGTTTATCATAGCACAGAGAAACAGTCACACTATATAAAAGTTTTGATCATCTATCATTTACAAAAACTGTATACTTCTTGGCACCTACAGATCAGTGCTGCATTCTTAAAAGATTGACTTTGTACATATTTCATTTTAAAAAATATTTCATCATACTCTTTTAAGAGATGGACTTTTTGAGCAGTTTTCTCTTAAAGACTTGCTGTAATAATTACAATTAAAAATTAATTTGGATTTTAAATTCCTTGGGGAAGGCTTTGATGAAAGTTTTCATGTAAAAGTGTCATTCATCATTTACACTGAAGTATGCATAGTAATTAGAAGCTGGATTCTAGAACTAAATGCTAGGGTTTGAATTCTGATTTTGCCACACATTGGATTTGAGACCATTATTAAATTACTTAACCTCTCTGAGCCACAGTTCCTAATTGCAAATCAGAATAACAATAGCTCGAGTTGTTTAGAGCATTAAATGAGTTCACATGTGTAAAATCTATAGAACAGAGATTACTATTATAATAGTTACTACTACAGAAGTACAAATAAATTTTTCCTTGCAAATATAAATTACTTTATACACGAAAGAAACTAATTTAATAGTAATCCTTGAATCTAAGGCTTGATGTCTTTTTCAATTATGGAAAATATTTGGCCTAATCTTTCAAATATAGCTTTTTAGACTCTAATTGCACATGTGTTAGACTTTTTCACTATATTTCAATATTTCACATTTTTATGATCTTTTTTGTATATTTCATCTTTTTCTCTTTATGAGCAGTAGATATTTTCTACTGTTCTATTTTCTAGTTTACTAATAATTGTTTTAGTTATGTCTGTCTAATTTGCTATTAAATCAATTTGTTGAGTTTTTAATTTTGGTTATTGAAATTTTAGTTTTAGAATTTTTTATTTAGCTCTTTTTTATAAATTCTAAATTTCTGCTGATTTTCCAACCTGTACTTTATTTTCTTAAATATCTTAATAATATATTTTAAATTCTGTAGTTAATAATTCCAATATATGGATTTTCTGTGGGCATGTTTCTATTGTAGTTTTTCTCTTTTGTTTTTTAGTGCTTTAGTTTTGTTGCCTTACATGATAGTTAATTTTTGATTAAATGATGGAAATTGTGATCAGCAAATTTTGTTGAAATTTATGCTTCTGAATTATCTTATATTCCTCTAAGGTGGACTTATTGTTGCTTCTGGCAAATTATTAGGGAAGATGCAGATAACCTTATTTCAGTTTTTCTAAAAGCAGTGCTATGTTTATTTAGCTCTACATCTACAAAACAGCCATTCTGGAATCCCAACAGAAAGCTTACGGTATTTACCAGGTGATCCTCTTGGTGCTTCCTGAATCTCAGTTTTATTCACTGTCTCATGAGATTACTCCAAGTCTGCTTAGCTTCTTAGCCACTGCTTTCTACAATTTTATCTTAAACTTTCTGCAGCTTGGACAGAGACCACAGCTTATGAATGGGGAAATACTGTTTAGGGAGAAGCAATGCCAAATACCAGGTTTCCATGCTTTTTTCCTCTAGGATTTTGGTCCCTTATTTCTTCTTCTA